>JAMXBB010000008.1:82613626-82820544 GCA_024138015.1 Lumnitzera littorea | reverse complement strand
CCCCCTCCCCCAAAAAAAAAGGCTCTAAGAGTTGAGAGACTTAAAAGTGAGGATAAGACCTACTCCTTAAAGGAAGTCTATCTTGCATGTAATACGTAGATTGAAAGGACAATAGGCATTCATTTCATTACCCTAAACATAACTACCCCTTGTAAGCCTATTTGAGCCTTTTAAAGATTTTTCTTAAAATTAACTCTACCAAGAACCACCCCAAACTAGGGCAATTAGGAGGTTAAGGCCATTGATTTTGGAGAAAAGGGATAAGCTAACTTGTGCTTACTTCAATCATGTCAATTCATGAGCAATAATTATCATTAATAACTCAATTTCTTTAGAATGAAGAAGAGTTTCAAACTTTACATTTCACTCAAATCCATACACTCATTCAAACATAGCAAGGTTATTGATCTTTCTCAAACGCTCCCCCTAAAGCCATACCTACTTCACTGGGCTTATATACTTTAAACTTTTGGTTTAAGGGCTTTGAATCTCCTCAAACAGAAACTTAGGTATATAGAGAGCAATTACCTTGAAGGAATAAAAAAAAAGTGAAAAAGGAAAAAAAAAAAGAGAAAGAGAAAGAGAAAAAAAAAAGAATAAAAGAAAAAAGAAAAAAAGGAAAAAGACAAAAATAAAGGGAAAAAGAAAGAAAAAAAGAGGAAAACAAAAGTAAGGTGATTGCATCTCAAAAGAAAACCAAAAACGGCTAGAGACTTGTATATTAAAAAAGTTTAGCCTACAAATCCTAAGATGGACCTGAGTTTTCCCAGTATCATTCAAAGCATAAACCTAAACAAGAAATTCTGAGTCTAAAGGAATGAAAATATAATTCTTTGATCTTACCCATTATACCACCCTTAATGAAACTCTTTTGATTGAAAAAATTGATTTATCTTAAGCAATCATTACTCATAAAACTAGGGCAAGCCCATCTTAGCATTTTCCCTTTAAGGTTCTTGACTTGTAGACTCGAGTTGAGATATTAATTTTTTAAAATTGACCGAACACATCCACATCTCCTTTTATTTAAGCCCATGACTAAAAGCCTACATTACAACCTTAAGGAAAAGACTTATCAGATCAATCAAAGCATATAATTTACAAAACTGACCATAATTCTTAGAATCATAGTCAAGGGTAAAAACAAGCTATCTAAGACTATGAGGAAGTCCTCTTGAACTAAATTATTCAAATAATCGAGATACTTTCCTTAGTGTGAAACTTATGAAGCAAAAGTCAAGTATGACCTAGAGGTATGAGAAGCCCTTTACCCCAAAATTGAATGGGAATTCCTTGTGACAAGAAAAACCAGGTGTTCAATTGAAGTTTTTTTTTTCCTATTCCATCATCATAGTAGACAAGCAATCGAAGATGAAGAATGAATGGCCAATAAGCTAAAAGAATGAGCATACTACTTATCTATAATATTTAGAGTTGGTATAATTTTGTCACATGTTAGCAAGAAAAAGATGAACAGTTTTTTTTTTTTTTAACAAAAAAGCACCAGTCTTTCCTTTGAGTGTTAAAAAGCAAAAAATTTGAGAACTTGCAATGTGAACTTTAGTCACCCTCAAGTTAGAGACTTTAGTAATCCTTTGAGGAAATTTCAAGAACCTTAATGATCCTTTCGAAACTTTGGTTATCTTAACATGAGCCTTAGTTGTCCTTATCTTGGGAACTTTGGTTGTTTGATGATTCAAGAATCTTAGTCATCCTTCCTTAGGAACTTTAGTTATCTAATTCGGAAGTTTTAATTATCCTTAGTTTAGGAACTTTGATGGGAGAACATTCAGGCTCTTCAGACATCCTATGAAAAGATTATTCAAGAGGCTTTGTCATCATACTAAGAGCTTAGACTATCCTAGGAATTTTGAGAACTTTAGTTGTCTTGTGTTCAAAGTTCAAAAAGTTTCACTATAGGAACTTTTGTCATCCTATAATAGAGAACATTAGTTATCCTAGCTATCAGAAACAATTAGCAATGCCGCCAAACTCTTTTGTTAAGTTGTTTTCTTCAAAAGATCTATCCTTTCGAGAAGCTAATTATTCTTTTAAGAACATCAATTTTCTTGCATAGTGCTTATTTTTATCCTGTCCTTCCAAGATAAGCACCCTAATCTTTTGCCCTATCATTCCAAGATAAGCACCCTAATCTTTTACCCTATCCTTTCAAAATAAGCACCTCGATTCCTTTACCTTATTCTTTTAAGATAAGCCCTCTAATCTTTTGCTCTATCCTTTCAAGATAATCCCCCTATTCTTTTACCCTATCCCTTTAAGAAAGTGCACCCCACCCCACCTCCTAATCATTTGCCCTATCCTTGCATAGCGCTTATTTTTATCCTATCCTTTCAAGATGGGTTCCTTAATCTTTTGCCCTATCCTTCTAAGATAAGTACCCTAATCTTTTGCCCTATCCTTTTCAAGATAGGTACCTTAATCTTTTGCCCTATTCTTTCAAGATAAACACCTTTATTTCTTTGCCCTGTTCTTTCAAGATAGGCCCTCTAATCTTTTGCCCTATCCTTTTAAGATAAGCCTCTATTCCTTTGCCCTATCCTTTCAAGATAATCCCCCTATTCCTTTGCCTTGTCCATTCAAGATAGTGCTCCACCACCCCACCACAATACCCTCCCCCCCCCCCCCCCCTTCCTTTTAATCATTTGCCCTATCCTTTTAAGATAAGTACCTTAATCATAAGCCAATCTTCCAACAACATTTTTAAGATGGTTGTGTCAACAATTAATCAAAAGGAAAAATTTCCAACCCTATTAGGAATAAGGACATGCCATAGAGACCAACAATTAACTAAAGCTTTGTAACTGAAAGCTCTAAAGAGGAACCAAGTGAACAATGCATAAGCAATCACTTGCAAGTATGAGGAGAGCTAATGAAGAAAACTTTCACTATACAATCTAGTGACTACCTCAAGCATACCACCAACATTAGGGCTAGCATGCCACCTGATCTCCTTAAATGTAGAGTGGGATTCCTCTGAGCTAATAAGGATGTTTTTACACAGTCTCCCTCTGATATGCTTAATGTCCCAAAAGAGGAAACCACCTATAAGCTCAATATTGATTTGACTATTAAGGTAGTGCAACAAAAGAAGAGATACTTTGTCTTAGAGAGGGAAGCAGCTATTGAGGAAGAGGTTCAAAAGCTTTTGAAGGAAAAATTTATTAGAGAAGAGTCGTATCCAACCTAGCTGGCCAACTATGTGTTGGTAAAAAAGGCAAATGGGAAGTAAAGGATATGCGATAAGGATCACAGACCTATCACGCGCTCTTGAGGTTGAGGAATTGCTCATATGGCTCACTAAGCTGTCCGAAGGTAGCTTAACTTTGAAGAGAAATGCATTCTTCAGTTCGACCAATCGAGTTACTCTACTCTATACCTCATCTAAGAAACTACCAATATGGATGACCTGTTACCGAGCCAACCCCTCCACAATACATCTATCTAAGGCTAATTATTGAATTAGCATACTACCGACTTGATACATCATCAAGGCAAAGCTGACTTCTATCGTAACCTGACTAGCCAAGGTTGACATGATAATGGACCACCTCTTAAACCAACCTTTCCTCAGTTTGGAACATCTAAACTGTCAAGCTTTTAAACTACTAACCCTAACCTAATCTGCTTAGAACCTACTATGCTCGGCAAGCAACATCATTGGGACCATAAAATGGATAGTTGACATGTGCCTTATTTTCTGACATCTGTATTTTCCTTTTGTAACCAAATATTCTTTTTGTTCAATTACAACTCTACATTTGTAAGTTATTCCTATTCCTTTACTAGTAAGAATCTTTTTTTAATTTACACTAACCTAGGACTTATCATAATTAGGTCATATAAATACTTAGTAAATAGCAATAGTCTCAACAGTTAATACCATTGATATTCAGACATACTTTGTCAAGATAAGTATCTTTTGCTTAATATTATTTACTCTTATCTGATCCATCATGAGTGTGGATTAATGGTGAGTGCCCTTCGGCTACACTTGTACGTAATATAAAGTGCAACCTAAGCTCGTTTGAGGCGTTGGTGCATCATATCCATCATTAGTGCGTAGGAACCCCTACCCAAACCTTTAACTACCATTTACTTTTTGGATCATCTTGCAATTCGAACCTACCATCCCCTTCATTCATGCAATATTGAGCAACATGTGTTCATCCATGATGTGCCCATATCATCTTCATATCAGAGCTTTGCTACATTCGAGCAAGTTTTTATTACTTTGTACTCTAAGAGATTTATTCCTACTTGCATATATTTTAGAAGTTCTATTGTTATCATGATTATTTGAAGAGTTTTTAGTGTTGAAGAAATTTAGTGCTATGTTTTCCCCTGTTTCTTGTACTCAAAATAGAGTAAGTGTTTGTTTGCTTATAGTGTGTAGTTGACATATTGGTAGGAGTGTTAGTTCTTATTCTATTGTTGTTATTTGTACAGAGAATTTTAAGTGATATTTTCAATTGTTAATCCCTTGAAGTATAATACAACGTCCAATTCTAGTATTTAAGGAACTCTAGGTAACTAAAAGAGTAGTACATAAAATGGCCAAGTTCAACAAGGAAGCTTTACACCCCAATCAGTAAGTGACCAACTCAATAGACTCATTAACTTGATAGCTAGTGAGCCAAAAATGGTCCATATAAAGGATGAGCCAATGAATAGCCCAAGAGAGGAAATGGTCAACATGGCTAAGCTAATACCCCAATTCGACAACCCAAGCTAGAGGAGTAGATAGAGTTGCTAGGCATAGACTAGTACTCAATGAAATTGAAGAAGCAAATGAAGAAGAAGGTGATGAAGTAAAGGAGTATTATGAAACAAAGGAGCAGAATGTTTGAGCTCCTGAGTTATAAGGTTAAGGATGTGTATTTTAAGTTTTTCTAAGAGTGGTGATGCATAAGACTACCTAAACTGGGTAGATAAAATTGAGAAGTAGTTTGAATGTCATAAGGTGCTTGAGAATGCTAAGATTAGACTTATTGTGCTAAAGTTTACTAACTATGTCACCCTATAGTGGAGGAACATGCAAGCCACATGTAGGAGAGAAGGAGAACGTAAAGTTAGGAGTTAGGATGAAATGAAGAGAGTCATGAGGAGAAGATTTGTTTCGATCTACTATTTGTAGGATGCATTTAAGAGGTTACAAGAGCTAAGATAAAGTAAATTGAGTGTTGATGCCTACATGAAAGAATTCCAGATGTTGATGATTTGATGCGAAGTTGTTAAGCTCGAAGACTAAACTGTATCTCAATTCATTAGTAAGTTAAACTATGAGATTAAAGATATTTTGGAAACCACAGACATTAGATCACTTAATGAAGCTATTTGAATAGCTTAGAGAATCGAAAGGCACAAATTAAGGAGATTTTGAGCTCTTGTAGTTGGCCTACCCCTAGTTGACCTGTTTCAAGTAAACATATGCAATCAAAACCAAGTAAGGTTGCTAAGAGCTAATTTGCTCAAGCTACTTAAATAGAGGAAAAGGAGATCCCAAGGAAGTTTGAGAAAGGCTAGAGCTTAACAAGGAGGAAAAATGAGATCAAGTGTTTCAAATATCAAGGATTTGGAAACGTGGCTACCTAATGCCCAAATAGAAGGACCATGGTGATCTGAAGCAAGGCTTCAAGCATTGAAGTAGATAGCATTGATGAGGAAGTGGAAGAGTCGAAAGAGACTAAACATACTAAGTTATTTGAGGAGGAGGAGATCATCTATAGTGAAGAAGGTAACTTTATGCCTACCTCCTTAGTATTGAGAAGAACAATGAATGTGAGTAGCCAAAAGAGATCAGACAGACCAAGATGTTTGAGGAGGAGGAGATCATCTCTAGTGAAGAAGGTAAGTTTATGTCTACCACCCTAATGTTGAGGAGAATAATGAGTATAAGTCTTGTGCTTGAGGATGAGCAATAAGAGAATCTATTCCACATTAGGTGTAAGGTAAATGGGTCATTGTGTATAATTATTGTTGATAGTGGCAACTGTACCAATGCAGCATCCTCTTTCATGGTCCAATAATTGAAGTTATAAACGAAACCCCACCCTAAGCCTTATAACTTGCATTGGCTTAGAGACAAAGGAGGCTTACAGGTAAACAAATAAGTGTTAGTGTTGATCGGTATTGGGGACTATTGAGATGAAGTGCTCTATGATGTGTTACCCATGAGTACGTCTTGTATTCTTCTTAGATGACCATGGACATTTAACCGAAGTGTGATATAAGCTAGAAAGAAGAATACATGTTCCCTGAAGCATGAGAGGAGGAAGGTGAAGTTGAGCCCTATGATTGCCACACAAGTTAAAATCATGCAAACTCAATCGAGCTCAATTCTAAAGAAAGAGGCTTTAGTGATGACCCAAGCTGAATTAAAGAAAGAGATGGAGCTTGAAGAGCAAACCTATCTACTAGTCAAATGTTCACTTGAGATGAGGGGATTCAAGGAAGAGCTGTTTCCTACCGAGGTGAAAACCTTGTTGGAAAAGTTTGCCAACCTATTTCCAAGAGAACTACCTGAAGGTCTGCCTCCCCTTCGAGGTATTAAACATGCAATTGACTTGCAACTAAGAGCTGTATTACTAAAATAGCTTACCTATAAGCTTAACCTTGAATAGATTGCTAACCTATAGAAAGGGTATGTGCCAAAGTCCTTAAGCTTTTGTGATTTGCTAGCCATGTTGGTTCAAAAGAAAAATGGGACATGGAAGATGTGTGTAGATAGCCAAGCAATCAATTGCATTACCATTAAGTACAAGTATCCTATAGCAAGGCTTGATGATATGTTAGATGAGTTCAACGAAGTGAGAGTATTCTTCAAGATTAATCTCAAATCAGGATATTATCAAATTCAAATGTAAGAGGGAGATAAATGGAAGATCGCATTTAAAACCAACCATAGATTGTATGAATGGCTTGTAATGTCATTTAGATTGTCAAATGTACTAAGCACATTCATGTAATTGATGAACCATGTGCTCTAAGGACTAATAGGGAAATTTGTGGTGGTATATTTTGATGACATCCTAGTCTATAGCCCTGATTTGCAAACTCACCAGAGCATCTCCATATAGTATTTTCAAAACTCTAAGCTAAAAAGCTCTATACTAATCCAAAGAAATGTGATTTTTACCGACCTGAAGTGATCTTATTAAGGTTTGTTATGAGTGATGGTGGCATCCATCTCGATAATGAGAAGATAGGAGTGATTACTGAATGGCCTTTACCAACCTGTTCAACCGACATGCTAAGCTTCTATAGCCTGGCATCATTCTATTGTAGATTTATAAGGAATTTTAGTATGATTGTAGCCTTACTCACCGAGTTATCAAAAAGGAATGTTGAGTTTAGGTAGGGAGAGAAGGAGTAAAGGAGTTTTGAAGAAGTAAAGGAGAAGTTGACTATAGCCCCTGTCATAACTCTACCAAGCTTTGACAAAATACTTAAAGTAAAGTGTGGTGCATTTACACTAGGAGTAGGTGCTATGCTATTGTAGCAAAGCTGACCTATCACCTACCTCAGTAAGAAGCTTAGAGGCACAACGCTCAAATATTCTATTTATGATAAGGAGTTCTACTCCTTATTTTCGAGCATTGACTATATGGAAACATTACTTGCTACCCAAAGAGTTTATGATCTACACTAATCATGAATCTTTAAGATATCTAAAGAGCCAGCCTAAGTTGTCTTGAAGACAAGCTAAATGATTCAAGTTAATGGAGGGATTTTCATATGTTGTGAAGTACAAGAATGGAAAGAACAATGTAGTAGCCAATACCTTATCGAGATGACATTCCCTTTTGATTGAATTACAAACCTGACTATTAGGATTTTCAATGATAGAGGATTTGTATGCTAAGGATCCACATTTTGGTTCGATCTATGCTAGATTTGAGTCAAACATTAGATGACTATCACAGGGAGGATGGATATTTATTTAGGAAGAGGAGATTATGTATCTTGATCTATTCTATGAGATAGCTATTAGTGCGTAAGGCACACAGAGGAGGATTATCTAAACTCTTTAGCAAGCACCAAACTTATGAGGTACTATCCTTAAGATTCTTTTAGCCAAAGATAATAAGGGATGCCCAAGCTGTATTGGAAAGGTGTGATACCTATAGATAGGCAAGGAGCTAAGCCTAGCAAGGGAAATATTTACCATTACTGATCCTAACCAAACCATGGTCCATGCTAATCATGGACTTTATGTAAGGTCTACCGAGGACGTCTTAAGGGAAGGACTCCATCATGATGGGCATGGAGCATTTTAGTAAGATGGTACACTTCATACCCTATTCTAAGACAAACGACACTTTGGCTATCTCTTTTCTTTTCTTGTTAGAAGTCATTAAACTTCATGGAGTGCCCAAGACCATTGTTTGGATAGAGACCCAAAGTTCATGAGCTAATTCTGGAAAATGCTATAGAGACGAATGGGAACTAAACTATTGTATAGCATGTCCTATCGTCCATAGACAAACAAACAGGCCAAGGTTGTCAATAGGATAGTAGGAACTTTACTCTAGGTTGTTGTTGGTTAAAACATGGCCGATTGGGATCTATCCTTGCTTATATTTGAGTTTGCCTACAATAAGACCGCACACAATATCACGAACATGTCACCATTTGAGGTCGCCTATGGGTTTAACCCTAAGCTCCCATTGGACTAGACACCCCTTCCAAGCCCAAATGATCATCAATCAGCCATGAAGAGATTTGAGGCCATTAAAGCAATGCACCAGAAGATCATTGAACATCTAAGCTGAGCTACTACCAAGCTCGAGAGACAAGACCAAGGATGAAAGAATAGAGAATTTTAACTAGGTGATTTAGTTTGGATCCACCTTAGTAACGAACAATCCCCAAGTCTAAGGAAGAGCAAGTTATCTCGCAAGGTCGACGGACCATTTAAAGTGCTTGAAAAAATCAATCTTAATGCCTATAGGATTGAACTACTTAAAGAGTATGGAGTCTCCAACTCCTTGAACTTTACCAACCTCGACCCATACGCCCCTGAAGATGAACAATGTGGAGCTGAGCCAGATTTGATCCTAAATCTCAAACAGCCTAGAAAGGATGATAGGGATCATGGACTTGTCATGCACTCCTGAGCTTGAAGACTTTCTTGTATGGTTTGCTAAGCTGTTCAAAGGGAGCTTAACTTTAAAGAGTAATGCAATCTCCACTCCAATTAGCCAAGTTACTCTTCTCTTCACCTCATTTGAGAGACTATAGAGGTGATTGAATTGTTGCCAAGCTAACCCCTCCACAATATATCTGTCCAAGGCTAAGTACTGAACCAACATACTGTCGACTCGATACATCACCGAAGCCAAGCTGACCCCGATCGTGAGCTGACCAACTAAGGTTGATTCGATAATGGACCCCCTCTTAAACCAACCCTTCCTTAATCCTAAATATAGACACCTTTTATTTTTCAAATTAGGTTATAGGGTCCTAAATTATAAAAGGTTCAAAAAAATAGAAAATTAAATAAAGCCCCAAAAAATAAAGAAATTAGAAAAAATAGGAATTCTAGGAAAATAGGAAAAAGTACAAAAAAAAAATAAGAAATTTAGAAAAACTACAAAAAAAAAAGAAATTTAAAAATTTACAAAATAAAATAGGGTATTTAGAAAATAATAAATTTTTAGGTTATTTAAATAGAATATAATTTCAATAATTTTAAATAAAAGGCTGTCGGGTCTAGACTTAAATTTGAATCTAACTCAAGCTAACTTAGTCCATATGTACAATTAATTATATATATGAATAAGGAAAAACCAATAACTCAGCTGGATAAGCATTTGAACTTGATATTGCATATGACTTGGAGAACCTGAGTTGAATCCATGGAAGGTGCAAAATGTATCTTTTATTTTCTTTTCTCACTTTATTGCCCTATCACGGGCTACGTCATCACCACATCATTTGCCAACTCACTTCTAAGTATGGTAGACACATTCCGACACACTCCGGTACATTCATATACACGTAGCTATGTATTTAGCACCACATATTGTCCAGGTTCATCTAATGCAAAATTAGAAGAAAATCATATTGTATTTAATTTTTTCCATCCTTAACACGACCATGACACCTATAAATAAGGGTCTACTCTTCATTTTCAAAACACAACAAAAACTTCGAAACACTTTAGAAAAACAAAAATCAAAGTTTCCTCTCTCTCTAAAATAGCATTCCCTACGATGCTTTTACGAAAACCATTACCATTGTATTTCTCGAGCTAACCAAGCCAACTCCAAGTCGATCCAAGCCAAAGTGAGCCGACCGAGCCGATCCAAGTCGAAGTGAGCTAATCCAATTCAAGCCGAAGTGAGCTAATCCAAGCCGAAGTGAGCCAACCGAGCCAATCCAAGCCGATCTGAGCCGTTTAAGCTAATCCAAGCTAACTTGGTTTTTCTTTTTTTACTTTTTATTTATTTATTGATTTTTTTATTTGTAAATGTTATAAATGGGAAAAAGAAAAAAGAATTAAAAAAAAAAAGAAAGAGAAGAAAAAACAAAAAGAGAAAAAAAAAAGGAAAGCAGTCTATTTATTTATTTTAATAGAAATAGATAGATTAAGTATAAAATAAATAAGAAAATATAATAAAATAAATAAATAAATAAATAGGTTAGTAAACAAAAATCGTTCTCATACTTAGAAAAATTAAGTTTTCTAAAAATAAATGAAAATAAATAGACCTTTTTCCAAATTAGGATTATTTTAGAGTTTCCAAAAATAAAACACCAATTAGGACCCTTTGAAAGAATTTCCTTGGATAAATTGAATTGGGTAAAAATATAAATGCGACCCTTTTTCAAAAATTAAAATCAAACCACCCACTAAAGTTTTTTTATAAACGAACTATGGAAGTCTAATCCCGAATAGTGGGTATGTAGGCACCCGTACGCAAGTACAGGATGACTTAAAATATGGAAAGTTTTATTTTTTCCATTTTTAGATATTTATGTAAATTAATCAATTTAGTCGCATGTATCATAATTAAATGTTTTTAGAAATTAAAAAGGGTATATTTGAAAAGCGAAGTTAAATTCAAAAGGTTAAAAATTAATACCCGTTTAAGGTTTAATAAACTAGCCTCCGAACCTAAATCTTTGGTTTTCAGAAAATACATTTTACAAATTGGTTTTTTAATCAATAGATCGGTAGCTAAGTTATAATTAATCTACCCAATTGGTTATAACTTAATCCTTTTTCTCGACTCCGGTCAGGTGGCGACTCTAAATTTTTTCAAGTTGGAAAAAATTATCTTCTTTAAACCCTAGTCGAGGATTAATATTAAATGGGTAAAGTTTAGTATTGATCAATTAAGAGAAGACCTAATTTTATAAAAAGAATCGAGAAAGTGAAAAACTAAGCTCGATAGCTTGGCAACTTCACTAGGGAACATTAAGAAGGCTAACCACTTAAAAACATTTCAAAATTAAAATCACTTTTCAAATTACCCACATTGTTTAGTTATTTATTTATTTCTTTATATATTGATTTGTTTATTTATTGTTGGCTTCGTGTATATATTTGTTTCAAATTAGCATATTTATTTTGTAAATAGCATACACCGGGGCATAGAGTTTCATTTGTTGCATCAAAGCTGCAGGGTAGATATGGTCAGACCCAAGTCATCTTAAGACCTTAGGAGGGGGCCCATTATGTAAGTTCCAAGCATAGTGGGGTAACCACTGTTCGGGATCGATTAAGCTACCCCACTTAAGCTCATGTGACCAATGAAAGTGTTTTCTAAAAACAAGTAAGGTTATAGAGCTTAAGGACCTTTTAGAACCCACCCTAATTGCATATACTTCATTCCAAACTTGAGTTAATACACTACCCTTAAGAAATTGGAGCCCTACTAATCGCTCAAGAATTTTTGCAAACAAGTTTTTAAAAATTACAATAGGGTTGCAACTTAAGAAGTAATATATTAACCCAAGTAACCCTAACATCTGCATATTTTCACGTTTTTTTATCATTGCATCGATGACTGATCCTTATCCATAAAATGGGTAGACTTAGGTTGGCAGATTAACTGAGCGAATGATCAGCCAAGTAATAGGCCACTGGATGCCTCCAAGTTCCGCAAGCAAGTATTGAGAGATGAAATCGCTTATTTGAAAGAAAAGCTTAAGTGTTCTAAAGCTCACAACTGAGCCTTAAGGTCCGTTTAGGCACAAGTCATTAGGAATATTTATGAGGTGATAGAGGACCTTAAGGCCCATTTACAAGACTTAATGTAAAGTCTTTCCAGTTCAAGTCTAAGGAGCTTAGAATAAAATTCCTAAATAAAGTTTAGGTTCTCTGCCTTTGTTTTTTGTATTCTCATCTTCCTTTTTCAAAAATAATAAAGCTCTCTTTAGTTCATTGTTCATCATTTTTTAAAATTCTTGTCTTTATAAATTTTCTTCCATTTAACCACCATTCAATCTCATTTAGATAAATATAAACAAAATCCATAGACTTGTAAATAGAAACTAACATATATATATATATATATATAAACCACCATCCTTATTTGTAAATTATTTTTTGAAGATAAACTTTGCCTTTCTCTCTATAAAAAAAAATTTTTAAAAAATGAAAATAAAAATTGCCAACAGCTATAAATGCTTATGGGCCTAAGGAACTAGCATAAGTTTAGGCCTTTGGCCCACTCAAGTGACCAACCCAAATACTTGGTTTTCAAACCACGCAAGGTCCCTTGACCTATTAAGGAAGCCAAATATGAGCACCTTAACCCATTCAAGCCAAACACGAGCCCTTTGGCCCATTTCAAGCAAAATATGAGTCCCTTAGCCCATTTAACCCTAAATACGAGCCCCTTAAACAAACATAAGCCCTTTGGCCCACTCAAGTAGCTAGCCTAAACATTTGGCTTTCAACCCACACCAGACCTAGCCATTTATCACCATTCAAGTAACCTACTTAAATACAGGCTACTTGGCTAGGCATTCAACCTAAACATCGGCTTACCCAAACATAAGCCATTAGGCTAGCTAGCTAATCCGAACATGAGCCATAGCCCATCAAGGCTGCCAACCTAAGTACAATCCTCAACTCCTAAAAGTAACCAAGCTAAGCTAAAACCCTTGATCTATTTAGAAAGCCAAGCTCAATCATCAATCGAACTAGAACACAAAATCAAATACTGGGGGATGAACTGTAAGGTAAAACTTGATCCTAGGAAAATAAAAAAGCAGACTCCTCCTTAAGGAACCGGTAACTCACTTTTTAAAAAGTTTAGGATGAGAAGAGGTAAGCTATATCCTATACACCGACTTGAAACACTTTGAGAGTTGAGCAACATAATTGTAAGGATGTTTTGGACTCATTCCTTAAAGGAGGTTCACTTTGAATGTGATACGTAGATTGAAGTGAAGTTAGGCATTCACTTCTAAATCCTAAACACAATCATCTGTTGTTTATCCCATTAGACCTATTTGGAGAATTTCTAAATTTAAACCCTATCAAGAACTACCTTACAATGGGGCAATTCAGAGGTTGGTGTCATTGAGTAGAAGATAAGGGTAAGATACGTTTATGCTTGTTTAAATAACATTAATTCAAAAACAACTTTTATTTTTGATAAATTATTTTTCTTTGAAATGAAGAAGAGCCAATTTCCTTTTTCGACCACCTCAAGCCTATACACTTGAAATCTATGGAATTAAGGCCTTGAATCATCAATGGAAACAGTCACTCTTGAGGCCAAAAAGAAAGAGAAAAATAATAAGAGATAGTGGAGCGAAGAAATTAAAAAAGAAAAAAAAGAAAGTTAAGAAAAAAAGCCAAAGAATTGGGCTCGAAAGTATAGGATAAAAAGCCCTAAGAAATATTTTACATTCCAATAGGGGTAACTAAACCAAATCAAAAGGGTCAGGAGTTTATGCCCAAACAGCCTCAGAAAACATAAGGCCTTAAATCATACTCCTAAGCTTGGAAACCCAAATTTCCATATCCACACTGACACTTTGAAGCCTCTCTTACCTATACTAAATCACATAAGGCCTCCCCACCCATAATACCGCCCTTATACATGTAAAAGCTCTTCAAATCTTAAAATATAATTTATCTTTAATAAAAATTGTTTTTGAAACAGGGGCAAGCATGCTTCTAATTTTTTCCCAAGGTTCTTGATTTGTACACTTGAGATTGATAAAAGTGTTTCTATTAAAACAAGCCTTTTCATTAATCTTTTTTTCAACCTTTGGACCAAAATCTTAAATTCATAAGGGTAAACCGAAAAAGTCCTAAGGAATTGGTCAAGGAGTATCACTTACAAAATGAACTATAATTTTTGGAACTAAAGTCAGGAGTGTAATCTAGACCAAGAGTTAGTAAGGAAGACCTCTTTAACTAATCTAATTGTGAGTTACCTTCTCCTTAAGAAAGGAATGGCTTAAAATCACAAAAGCCCTAGGGACAAGGCCATTAAGAAATTCCACATGATTACCAAAGATAGGGCTGGTTATAAGATTGTTCCTTAATAAGAGTTTACACCTATTGGCAAAACCTTTGAAAAAAAAAGTAAAAATAAAAATAAAAAAGAAGAGAGAGAAAGTAAAGGCTCATCACAAAATCTTTTATCCAAATCCATGTCGGCTTGAATAGCCAAGTTTTTAATCCATGTCATCCGTTTCCTTTCCAAGGTCATCATTTTTCTAGTTTAAGTCATTCTTCCTCAATTATAGTTTATAACATCCTTTAAACTCTTTTTTCAAATCAAGGGGCTTATCCCTACTCCTTTCCTTGTTCATAAATGGTTTTTCAACAATCTCTTTGTAAATACTTTTCCAAGAAAAAGTGTCTTTTGAAACTGGTTGCTTGCCTTACATTAGTTCTTCAATCCTTCATCATTTTTCTTAGGGTTCAAGCCAGGTCTTAGAGCGCTGATCCCTCTTTTATTCTTTTTAAGGTTCCAGCCAGCCTTTAGGGTGCTATCTCGTCTTTCTCTTGGGGTTTAAGCTAGCTCTTAAAGCTTTGATCCTTCTCTTATTCTTTTCAAGGTTCCAGCTAACCTTTAGGGCATTGTCCCATCTTTCTATGGTGTTAGCTGGCTCTTAAAGCACTAACCCTTCCTTTATTTCTTTTTAGGGCTCTAGTTAGCCTTTAAGGCGTTGTCCCATCTTTCTAGGGTGTTTGCTAGCTCTTAGAGCTGACCCTTCTTTTATTCTTTTTAGGACTCTAGCTAGCCTTTAGGGCGTTGTCCCATCTTTCTAGGGTATTAGCTAACTCTTAGAGCTAACCCTTCTTTTATTTCTTTTTAAGGCTCTAGCTAGCCTTTAGGGTGTTGTCCTGTCTTTCTAGGGTGTTAGCTAACTCTTAGAGCTAACCCTTCTTTTATTCTTTTTAGAGCTCCAGCTAACCTTTAGGGCGTTGTCTCGTCTTTCTAGGGTGTTAGCTAGCTCTTAGAGCTGACCCTTCTTTATTCCTTTTAGGGTTCTAACTAGCCTTTAAGGCGCTGTCCCGTCTTTCTCTTAAGGTTCAAGCCTGCTCTTAGAGCTCTGATCCCTTTCTTATTTTTTTCAAGGTTCCAACCAACCTTTAGGGTGCTATCTCATCTTTCTCTAAGGGTTCAAGTCAACTCTTAAAGCACTGATCCCTTTCTTATTAGGGTTCTGGCTAGCATTTAAGGCATTGTTTCATCCTTCTTAGGGTATTAGCTAGCTTTAGGAGTGCTTTGCTCACCGTAGTTAGTTAGCTCATCAATACACGACCAAGTTCACTTATTCTTTTTAAGGTCTTAGCCAACTTTAGGAGCACTTTGCCTGCTTTGGTTAGTCAACTCATCAGGGAATGACCAAGTTTGCTTATTCTTTTTATGGTCTTAGCCAGCTCTAGGAACACTTTGCCTGCCTTAGTTAGTTAGCTCATCAGGGCACAACCAAGTTCGCTTATTCTTTTTAGGGTCTTAGCAAACACTAGGAGTGCTTTGCTTACCTTGGTTAGTCAGCTCATTAGGGCACAACCAAGTTTGCTCATCCTTCTTAGGGTATTAGCTATCTCTAGGAGCGCTTTGCTCCCCTTGGTTAGTCAGCTCATCAGGGCACGGCCAAGTTCACTTATTCTTTTTAGGGTTTTAGCCAACTCTAGGAGTGCTTTACCTGCCTTAGTTAGTCAGCTCATCAGGGCAAGACCAAGTTTGCTTATTCTTTTTAGGATCTTAGCCAGCTTTAGGAGCACTTTACCCGCCTTGGTTAGTCAGCTCATCATGGTACGACCAAGTTTGCTTATTCTTTTTAGGGTCTTAGCCAGCTCTAGGAGTGCTTTGCCCGCCTTGGTTAGTCAGCTCATCAAGGTACGACCAAGTTCACTTATTCTTTTTTAGGGTCTTAGCTAGCTCTAGGAGCACTTTGCCTACCTTAGTTAGTCAGCTCATTAAGGCACGACCAAGTTCGCTCATTCTTTTTTAGGGTCTTAGCCAGCTCTAAGAATGCTTTACCCGCCTTGGTTAGTCAGCTCATCAGGGCACAACCAAGTTTGCTTATTCTTTTTTAGGGTCTTAGCCAGCTCTAGAAGCGCTTTGCCCGCCTTGGTTAATTAGCTCATCATGGCATGACCAAGTTCGCTCATTCTTTTTTAGGGTCTTAGCTAGCTCTAAGAGCACTTTGCTTGCCTTGGTTAGTCAGCTCATCATGGCACGACCAAGTTCGCTCATTCTTTTTTAAGATCTTAGCCAGCTCTAGGAGCACTTTGCTCGCCTTGGTTAATCAGCTCATCAGGGCACGACCAAGTTCGCTCGTTCTTTTTCAGGGTCTTAGCTAACTCTAGGAGCGCTTTGCCCACCTTGGTTAGTCAGCTCATCAAGGTACGACCAAGTTCACTTATTCTTTTTAGGGTCTTAGCCAGCTTTAGGAGTGCTTTGCCTGCCTTGGTTAGTCAGCTCATCAGGACACAGACAAGTTCACTCATTCTTTTTTAGGGTCTTAACCAGCTTTAGGAGTGCTTTGCCCGCCTTGGTTAGTCAACTCATTAAGGCATGACTAAGTTTGCCCATTCTTTTTAGGGTCTTAGCCAGCTCAAGGAGCGCTTAGCCTGTTTTACTTCACTTTGTCAGTTCATACAAGCATAACCAAATGTCAATCCTTCTTTTCATCTTTTCGGCCATCTCTTAGAGCACCACCCTTCTCTTCTCAAAATCCCCGATAGATTGGACTTAGGATAGTAAGCTAGCTGTAGCGGTTCTTAGCATAAAATGCACTCTTGGGGCAAAAATAATGTTTGTTTTATCTTTATGGCAAAGTTTTGCTCAAACTTTACCACAAAAAGGGGTAGCTATAGACAATTAATTTTTGCCGCCCCCTTTTATTTTTCAAATTAGGTTATAGGATCCTAAATTATAAAAAATTCAAAAAAAATAGAAAATTAAATAAAGCCCTAAAAAAAAGAAGAAATTTAGAAAAAATAGGAATTCTAAGAAAATATAAAAAGATAGGAAAATAGGAAAAAGTACAAAAAAGATAAGAAATTTAGAAAAAAAAAAAGAAATTTGAAAAGTCACAAAATAAAATAGGGCATTTAGAAAATAATGAATTTTTAGGTTATTTAAATAGAATATAATTTTAATTTCAATTTCAATAGTTTTAAATAAAAGGCTGTCAGGTCTAAGCTTAGATTTGAATCTAGCTCAAGCTAACTTAGTTCATATGTGCAATTAATTACATATATGAATAAGGAAAAACTAATAGCTCAGCTGGATAAGCATCTAGACTTGATATTACATATGATTTAGAGATCTTGGGTTTAATCCATGGAAGGCGCAAAATGTATCTTTTATTTTCTTTTCTCACGTTATTGCCATGTCATCGCCACGTCACGGGCTATGTCATCGCCACGTCACGGGCTATGTCATCGCTACGTCATTCGCTAACTCACTTCTAAGTATGGTAGATACATTCCGATACACTCCGGCACATTCATACACGCACAGCTATATATTTGGCACCACATATTGTCCAAGTTCGTCCAATCCAAAAGTGGAAGAAAATCATATTGCATTTAATTTTTTTCCATCCTTAACATAACCATGACACCTATAAATAAGGGTCTACTCTTCATTTTTAAAACACAATAAAAACTTCAAAACACTTTGGAAAAACAAAAATCAAAGTTTCCTCTCTCTCTAGGATAGCATTTCCTACGGTGTTTTTACAAAAACCACCACCATCGGATTTCTTGAGCTGACTAAGCCAACTCCAAGCCGATCCAAGCCAAAGTGAGATGACTCAAGCCGACCAAGCCAATCCGAGCTGTTCGAGCCGATCCGTGCCGTTCGAGCCGATCCATGCCATTCGAGCCAAGCCAACTTGGTTTTCATTTTTTTATTTTTTTATTTATTTATCCATTTGTTTATTTGTAAATGTTATAAATGAGAAAAAGAAAAAAGAATGAAAAAAAAAGAAAGAGAAGAAAAAACAAAAAGAGAAAAAAAGAAAAGAAAGGAAGTAGTTTATTTATTTATTTTAATAGAAATAGATAGATTAAGTATAAAAAAAATAAATAGGTTAGTAAACAAAAATCGTTCTCACACTTAGAAAAATTAAGTTTTCTAAAAGTAAATGAAAATAAATAGACCTTTTTTCCAAATTAGGACTATTTTAGAGTTTCTAAAAATAAAACACCAATTAGGACCCTTTAAAATAGTTTCCTTAGATAAATTGAACTGGATAAAAATGTAAATGCGACCCTTTTTCAAAAATTAAAATCAAACCACCCACTAAAGTTTTTTTATAAACAAACTACGGAAGTCTAATTCCGAATAGCGGGTATGTAGGCACCTGTACGTAAGTATAGTGCGACTTAAAATATGGAAAGTTTTATTTTTTCCATTTTTAGATATTTATGTAAATTAACCAATTTAGTTGCATGTATCATAATTAGATGTTTTTAGAAATTAAAAAGGGTATATTTGAAAAGTGATGTTAAATTCGAAAGGTTAAAAAGTAGTACCCGTTTAGGGTTTAATAAATTAGCCCCCGGACTTAAATCTTTGGTTTTAAAAAAAGCCGTTTTACAAATTGGTTTTTTAATCAATAGATCGATAACTAAGTTATAACCAATCCATCCAATTGGATATAATTTAACCCTTTTTCCTGACTCCGGTCGGGTAGTGACTCCAAATTTTTTCAAGTTGGAAAAAATGATCTTCTTTAAACCCTTGTTGATGGTCAATATTAAATGGGTAGAGTTTAGTATTGATCGGTTTAGAGAAGACCTAATTTTATAAAAATAACCGAGGGGATGAAAAACTAGTCTCGACACTAAACATCCGAGCTACCAAGCTATCAAATTACCAACCTCAACCTAATCTACTTAGAACCTACTCTACTCGGCAAGCAACATCATTAAGACCATAAAATGGATAGCTGACACATACCTTATTTTCTGACATCTATACTGTCCTTTTGTAACCAAATATTCTTTTCATTTGATTACAGCTCTACCTATGTAAATTATTTCTTTTCCTTTACTCGTAGGAATCTTTTTGTAATTTACACTAACCTAAGACTTACCCTAATTGATTGATAGAAATAGTTGTAAATTGCAATAGCCACAACAATTAATACCATCAATATTTAGACATACTCTCGTGTGCTAAGTGTCTTCTACTTACTCTCGTTTATTCTTATTTGATCCATCGTGAGTGCAGACTAGTAACAAGTGCCCTCTAGCCACACTTATGCATAATATCATATGTGACTTGAGCTTGCGTGAGGCTTTGGTGCATCATATCCATCATTGGTATATGAGAACCCTTACTCAAACCTTCAACTACCATTTACTTTTCAATTGATCCCATTGTTTAACCCATCCCCTAGGTTCATGCTACATTAGACAATATGTGTTCATCCACAACATGCTCGTATCAATATGCATTAATTTTACCAACCTATATAAAGTGTGCCTAAAGGATTGCCCCCCGTTACCATGCATTGATCAAATGGTGGATTCTACCTCGGGGGCATGCTCTACTAAGCTTCATGGATTCTTTTTTTGGATATAACCAAATCAAAATACACCTTTCCAACCAAGTAAACACTTCTTTCATCATTAATTTCAGAACATACTACTATAAGGTTATAATGTTTGTCTAAAAATGTAAGGACCACATATTAGAGGTTGGTTACAAAGATATTTAAGCCTTGGATACATAGGAATATCAAAGTTTATGTGGATGACATGATTGTCAAGGGTAAGACCAATTATGAGCACCTTTTCAACCTATAAGAGACCTTCAGCACACTTAAACACCACAACATGAAATTAAATCCTTAGAAATGTATGTTACGACCATCTTTAGGAAAGCTTTTAGGCTTCATGATGACATAAAGGAGAATTGAGCCTAACCTCGAGAAGATTCAAGATGTGTTAGATATGGAATCATTGAAGTTTATTAAAGAGGTCCAGAGGTTGACAAGAAGCATGGCAACACTAAATTAGAGTTAAAAAGTGTTGACAAGTATGTAGAATTTTTTCGTGTTTTGAGGAATCCATTTGAGTTTAGGTGGACTGCAAAATGTCAGTAAGCTATTAAGGCTTTAAAGGAATTTTTAACTAGGCCTCAAATTTTATCAAAACCTGCTGAGGTGAAACTCTCTATTTATATTTGTTTATGAGCGAATAAGCTCTCTTATCTATGCTTGTATGAGCAAAAGGAAGAATACATTGACCTATTTATTATGTCACCAATGTCCTGCAAGGACCTAAGCTATGCTATATGAAGCTAAAGAAGTTTTTCTTAGCCATGGTCATAGCGGCTAGAAAACTCCAAACTTATTTTAAGGCTCACTAAGTCGCAGTTTTCACTAACCAACCTCTAAAGCATGCTCTACAAAAGCTTAATGCTTCAGGGAAAATGGTTAAGTATGCTTTAAGGCTTAGTGCTCTAGGAGTCCAATATAGACCTAAGGAAGCCTATAAGGCTCAGATTTTAGCCAACTCTATAGTTAAATTTATTGGAAGTGAAGGATCTATCACTCAAACTAAAGAACTAACTTAGATCTTATATGTTGATGGTTCATCAACTTGTAAAGGTAATGGTGCTGGCTTAATCTTGAAAGGTCTAATGGGAGTACGAATTTCCTATGCTTTGAAGTTCAAATTTTCAACCAGCAATAATGAATCAAAGTACGAGGTACTCTTAGAAGGGGTGAAGTTAGCCAAAGTGGTCTGAGTGAAGCATTCAGATATCTACTCAAACTAAACAATTGGTTGTTTTGTTGACTACTATGTGATTTGAATGGCATGTTGATATTAGTTGCAATTGGACTTTACTATAATCAACTTATCTTAAATTAAATGGATTGTGCATAATCACAAACATTGCATTTACTATTCTAGCCATCACCTCATGTGAATAGTAATAAAAGGCCTTATAAGGATGGGGATCCTTTATAATTAGATTATTTATGAATAGTACAATCTAGGAGCACTTACACAATAGGAACCTACCCTTAGCTTAAGGGTTTACTTGGCTCTAAACATACTAACCATGGGTAGCTATGGGTCGAGTTTAAAGACCACTATAAAGCGTAAGTATGGACTATGAGGTCTATCTCACCGCTAAACTTAGGAATTTGTCTACTATCGAATTTTTTAAAATGGAAATCTCTCTTTTAAAATACAAAATTTCAATATATAGTTAAAAATCTAAGTACTAGAACCTGATTGTCATTGGTACTGATGAATCTCCAACCTTGACTTCTAGGGTAGGCATGTCTATGTATATTGCAAGTCGGGAGTACTAGAATATCTTAGTTGAGGATTGGGAATTGAGTATTTTGACTTGGGATATGGCAATCTTGTTGATTTGTAATAACACTTTTAAAATAAAAATTAATAGCCTAGATTGAAAGGATTGTTATGATAAACAATTTTAACTTTGGTTAAGTGATTAAATAGCTTATTAGACATAAATCATGTGGATACATATAAAAATTGAAGCTACCTTAGTATTGTGGAAAATTGTTATGGAACATTAACAATTGATGAATGTTGCTAATAGATTTATTCTAATAGACTTAGTGTGTAAACCTCATCTTGCAAATCTTAAACCTTTTTAAAATTCTATTTAGAAGAATGAAGAGTTTTTGTGAACTACAAACTGTCAAGATATGGATGTTAGACATTATGTGAAAGAAATTAGGACTGGACACTCACTTATGGAGACTTTGAAGTGAAATGTAATCTTTCAATATAATAAATGGGTCTAAATAAATTGTAGGAATAAATGTTGATAATAACGTGAGTAATAGAGCTATTAATGATGGATCATGATGGAAGCAAGAAGTACTTAAATATTATTTGCGGTTAGGTCTGGATCAAGGTCAAGTGCAATGATAGTATATTGAGCAAGATATCTGAGTGGTGCTCGAATAAGAATTATCATGAAATTGGAGTCATAAATAAGAATTAGAGTCTTTAAAGATGTTCAAGGGACTCTTAGCAACATTTTAGGCAAATGTCTATTCACATTTTGATGACCTACGATCAAATCATGTATTTGAGGAGTGTTGTAAATTATAATTTAGGAAATCTATCTTAATACTCGATGGGAATACATAGTTATCTTAAGAGTTATCTTTCAAGCTTCTAAAAGTAACATTAGATGACGTAGAAAAGTGACTATGAATAGGATAAAGTGAAACCTATAGTGAACTTAGATAATGGAAAATACCATACCTTAATGAGATGTGGTGAAAGAAAATAGTTAACAATTGTAAGTAAGAGCTACCAAATACTCAAACCATGTGATGAAGGTCACAAAGATAGGTACCTAACATGAAAGTAAGCTCTATATACGAGTAAATTGTGGAATGATAGGAGCCCAATAAGGACGATTGCATAAGACTCTAGATAATAAATTACCTCTAAACATTAGGTATAAAATTGATGTGCAAGGTATGATTTAGGCCTAAAACAATAGATAAACCCTAAAAGTAATAGTCACCCAAAAATGCTTGTAAGTTGAAATGTATGGAGTTACCTATAGAAGAGTATACATAAAAATTTATGAACTCATGCAATCAGATTCTAAGTAAGGATGTTATTTAGTAAAGCAAAGATATAGGATGGTATAAGGATGCAGAATTTTTATGTTGGACAATTCAAATACATGAAATTTTTTTTTTTTTTTTTTGCAAGACTAGATATAGACACCTAATTTTTACCACTCTATAGTCCTAATTTTTATTTTTACAAAAAGGGTTCTAATTCAAAAATAAAAATAACAAAAAAAAATTAATAAAAGATAAAAATAATAAAAAATTAACAAATGATGAAAATACCAAAAAAATGATGAGAAAAAGAAAAGCTAAAAAGATTTTTGAATTTTTTTTTTAGGAAGTAAATTATTTTAGAGTCAATCATTTTAGTTTAGCTTAGTTAAAAAAATTATTTTAAGGAATCGGGTGTTTTAAGTACAATTTAGTTATATTAAAAATCAAAGTGCAGGCCAACGGCCTAACGGATAAGTATTGAAGTATAAGATTGGATTTAATTTGAGGTCTTGAGTTCGAGTCTCACTAGGCACCAATGTCTTTTATTTTTTCTATCTTTTACAAAAGCGAGATGAATAAACAGGATTCATATCTAATTAAGATCATTTGAATCTAATTTGATTTTATTAAATCGGATTTGAATTAATTTAGATCTAGTTTAATAAATTAATTAGATACAATAGATAGGATTTGATTTGGACTTTATAAATACGCGTACAGATGCAAAAGAAAAAAATAGAAAACAGCAAAAAGCAACTCCATAAAAGTAGATATCAGCCACGGCATCCCACTGGAACTTGCAGCAGTGAACACGTCCATGTCTCTATGACGATCACATGCAATAGAGCACATGTCACACTCATCCTCACCGCCAATAGCAGAAAACCCGCAACTACTTACTCACTAATCAAGCAGCAACATCGATCAACCTACTGCTGTAGCACACGACATACAACAGCAATCGGCACATATAATCTCCAGTCACAACCCGAACTCCATCTCCTTTGTCCAATGCTTCAGCAGCTCATCCTCACTCACAACACCAACGCAAAGCGCAATCAACTACTGACCAAGCCGCCCACAAACTGATACGCCACTGTTGATCACATAAGTTCCAGCCATGCACAAGTCATAAACACCAAACACTAGCCGCTAATCAGCACTCTCTACAACTGAGCCCCATCCTCTTCGACTGCATAACAACAGCATCACACTCCACGACCTGTAATAAACACCAACTGCAGTAGTGAAAACACTCCCAACGACGACCGAACATACGAAATCAAATCTTCACAGCTATGTGCACGTCTCCATGATAACTCCACCGTCCATGCTCGCTACCACGAAGAACATACACTCACTAATACCCCATTGCATGCCTAAGCACAAGACTAACAATTAACTCTGCACATCGCTGATCAAGTCCATACACACACGTCTATCTTCATAACCCATAATATAAGGATAGCACACACGTCCACAGCCTGAATTTCAAATACACATCCCTATCCTGACTTCCCTCGCTACTATACACTTCGAGCACAGCTGAATCACACACCAACCACCTCATACACTAATCGATCACCACAACAGCACACTTGACACTCACTCACCATATTGACATAGCACATACGCATGCTCATTGCACAACGCCTGCAGTGCAGCAGTCCTACTACTATTGAAGAACGGCCCTCGTGTAAGCGCCAACTCTCTCTAGCGAATAGCAACTAGATAACACGACTACGACCCTGTCATAAACCTACGTTACGGTCACCCCTACTAACAATCAGCCGCACACTCCTTCTCTCCAATGAACTCAACCCATTACTGCGTTCTAATAGACTCAACCGCACACAAGCACTCTCATCGTCACTTTACAAACACGTGTGATCAAGTGAGTTCCATTAATGGTTAGTTTTTTTGTTTGCTTTGGTTTGATTATTATTATACTATTATCATGTTATTAGTTCATTAACAGTAAACAAATGTTGTATATATGAATACCTTAGTTTAGGAAACTTTAGTATTAGTTTTTATATCGAGTTTATTGCCTGATGTTGTTAATAGCAAGGATAAGAGGTTGTTAAGATTAGTTTTATCTTGTTACTATCTATTAGTTCACATAATATATAATACATGAATATGTTAGTTTAGGAGTTTTAGGATTAGTTTTCATATAAGCATATTATATGGAATTATTCTATTTTGGTAGATCATTATATATATTAGCCTAGGATTTCTTTTTAGGATTAGGTTTTTCTTTTAGAAATCCTTATATGGAAAATTATCTTTTAAAAATAAAAATTCACAAAAGGAAAGTTTTTTTATGAAAGATTATAGTGTCTTAGAGCGTCTTTTGAACATTTAAGAGTTAAGACCTTTTTAGATTTTATTTGAATAAACTAAATTGGTAATAACGTAAATTCAGACAGTTTTTAAAAATTAAAATAAATCAACACGTTAAAGATTTTTTGGAAAGAACTACGATCGTCTAATCTTGGCTAGCGGGTACGTAGGTACCTTCGGGGCGACGATAAAATATGTAGAAACTTAGGTTCTTTTTCTTTTGATTTTATTTATTTATTTATTCTTAAAAATATTATAACTAGAAGAATAATTCTAATTTCAGTAAATAGATAGTGGTACCCATTAGGGTTTAATAGGTTAGCCCTCGAACTTAAAAACCTCTAGTTCTTCATTCAAATTGAAATCAAAGACCAATAGTCAAATCGTAATCAATCCACCCAATTGGTTACAATTTCTTTTTCTTTTCCTAACTTTGGTTGAGTGGCAACTCCAAAAATTATTTTCAATAAAAAAATCGGAATTTCTCAATTTCTTTAGTTGAGGATTAATATTAAATGGGTTAGGGTTTAGTATTAATCGGAAATGGAGAAATCAATTTTAAATAAAAGAAACCGAAAAATTAGGCTCAATACTAGACATAGGATCCATTAACCCACTAGGTATGTTACAAATGTAGAGATCAAGGGTATATCCTTACCTATTGTCTACAGAAGTAAGCACTCCAAGAGATGATCATGTAACTTACCAAGAACACTCTTGCAAAAAGTGTTAGGAAATGATAGTATCCTTCTTGTTAAAGCCAACATAAGAGGAAAAGAAGAAAGATCCAACTAATTCATGTGCAAGAAAAGAAGAAAAACCTAACTAATTCACCTACAAAGTGTTAATTTGATCTCTTGAAGTCAAGTCTAGTTTTTTGAAGAAGTCCATTAACGAAGCAACATGCTATTTCATGCATGCTCATGTTGTATTTAGCATCCCCAACTATATTAGGATTTGTTTGTCTTCTAAGATCGTATGGGAACATATGAGGTATAATGTACTTCAAAAAAGAATGCATGAATATTTTGAAGTATTCAAAGTAGTAAAATTAGTGTTGAGAACTATGTATTATGTATGAATGATGAACTTGATGATGATGTATAAAATGCTCAATTAGATATTTGGATTCTAAGTGCAAGTTGAAAAGCCCCATAAAGGATGTTAGGATAATAAGGTTACAATAGTCAAGTTTTAAGAACGAAACTTTTTGTAAGAAGAAAAGATGTAAAACCTACAAATTTAGCCTTTTAGCTATAGAGTTGAGCTCGAGTACTGTAAATATTTCCCTAAGTCAACAAGACCATATAAATTTAAAACCGATTTAAATTTTATTTTAGAATCTAAAACAAATATAAAAAACTTATATGATTGGAAAACCCTAATTGCGTAAGAAAACCCTTAACTCTACATATGTATACTTATAAAAATTTGAGCCCAAACTAAATAAAAACTCTAAATCCTAAACCATAAGATTTTAAAACCCTAAAAATTTACCTTATTACTAATAAATCCCTAGTTCGATAAAATTATTGCTAAATATGTGAAATTACATAAAATCTTAATGAGTAATTGAAGATAAGTTTAAATAGGGTTAATGTCGAATTTAGGACCCCAACTTTACCAAAATTTTCAATTTACGACCTAAACTTCTATTTAGTTAATTTAATACCTAATTTAACTTTCGTTTGTAATATTCACTACCCGGCTTAATGCTTTAGACACAGTTAGCCTAAGTAGACAAATAAACAAATGATGGCTTGATACGTATTATCAGTTGCCACGTACAACTCTAGTTAGGTTGAATAGAGTAGCCATGTAGATGGGAAAAATGAAAAAAAAAAATTAGGAGCAACTAAAATAGAGAAGATGGAAAAAAGAAAAAAAAAACTCAAAGTTAAATGGGCATCAAAATCCATCAAGTCTATTTATTTTCTTTGGACCCAAACAACAACTGAAACCTTAAATCAATGGTGAGAGGAGGAGCAAAACCCTAAGTGTTTTATGCTATGGCAAAATTTCCATAAAGTTGTTGTCATCTTACAATGACCCACACTCAAGTAACCCACGTAGCAGTGAGAACCCTATGGTCTTCTTTATTTTAAGGACTACTATGTAAATTTTTATGTTAGAGTTAAAACCCTATGCATAGTAGGAGAGAGAGGGCATGAGTGCATCTTGAAACCCTTAATCTAGTGCCCAAAAAAAAAAACGAAGGTGGAACCCACTAAACTAGTGGAAGTATTTGTTAAGAAACAATAAGTGTTCCTACCACTATCTTCATCTTTGAACCCTATAAGGACTTTATCCTAAAAGATAGCAATATACAACAGAATCTTCAAATGAAAATGTCATTGAGTTCACCAAACTCATGTGTACAGTACATGTTTCAACCTAATCTTATGTTACACTTATGTGACTTTACAAAGAGGCTTACTTTATAATCTTAGTGTACTTTAGGCTCCATGACTGTCTGTTGCGTGGTTTAACATGATTTTTTACCAAGATCACATTTAAGTAGGCCTTCAATTTGACTTACTGCATGGTGAACCTGCTAACAATACGGGTGGCTAGTTTGAGGGGCAAGGAATGACTAAGCAATACTCTAAAGGTGAATAGATTGGGTGGACAGTAGACATTGACAACGTTAGTGAAGTGACAATCCTTTGCTTCCTAAGTGATTACGAGTTTATAAATATTGTGAAAATTTATTTTTTAATACCCGTGAAAAGTATAGTAGATGGATTGTTTAACTTAGGATTAGGAGAAGATGGCCCATACAATGCTATGGTTGCAATTCTTAGGGGCCATCATAAAGCTGACATTTATGTAAAGCATGTCACCAGTGAGGTCACTTGGGAAGGGGTGGAGGTTGATATTTGTAATGAGTGTGATTCGGACACACAAGGAAGAGGAGATTGTCAAGGTGGATTGTCTTTTAGATGATGATGATGAGGAAGTGCTTGCAGTACGTACAAAGAAGAAGTCTCTCCTAGTAAGTAGAGTCTCCTATAGGATTTAAGGTTTCCATGTAGATGTTGATACTATCTTTGATGACTTAGAGGAAGCGAGCTATAGAGTAGGTAAGGGGAGCGATGGAATGGGCTTGTGAAGGGAAACGATAATGAAGTTGAGAACATGTTCTCTAATGATGAAGGTAGTTTCTATATCAATTCAAGTGATGAGGATGTAGCAGAAGGTGAGGCAACCCCAAAAAAGAGAAAGAGGACTAAGAGTCATTGTGATCTAAGCACAAATGTTCCGCATATATGTGTGGGGATAGTATTTCTAAGTAAGAAGCAATTTAAGGAAGCAATGAGCAATTATGCTATGCATCATATGAGGGACTTAGCCTTAAAATTGAATGATAATATGCTGGTTCAATTTAAGTGCAAGAACGAGACATGCTTATCTTCCATTTATGCATCATACGAGTCCGCTACTAAGGATTTTGTTGTCAAAACTTTCAATGATAGGCATAGTAAGTTTTGTAAGCCTTCCTTCAAAGACTCTCAAGTGACTTATAAAGTACTTGCAAAGCATTTCTTGCCAAGTCTTAGAATCATGCCTAAAATGTCTCTTATAGAAATGAAGAAACTTGCCAAGGAAGAGCTTAGGGTAAGGGTTACTTATAGCCAATGTTGACGTGTAAGAGACCGTGCATTCAAACAAATACACGATAGGTATGAGTTAGAAGTTGACCATTTATGGGACTATGCCATTGAATTGAGGAAGTGTACGAAAGGGTTACCAAATGTTGTAGAAATTCAAGTGGAGAGGCCTAATCCAACCCATCCATTGTACTTTAAGAGACTATTTGTGTTTTTGGATGCTTGTAGAATGGGATTCCTCAAGGGTTGTAGGCCAATATTAAGACTAAATGGATGCTTCCTTAAAGGTAAGTTGAAGGGTGAGTTGTTAAGTACCATTACTTGTGATGTAAATGACCAAATGTACCTAGTAGCTTGGGCATATGTGGAGGGGGGAGTGCATCGATAGCTAGTCATGGTTTTTAGCTAAGTTGGATCCATTGGTAGGTTTGAGTGCTACAACTGGCTTCACCATCATTAGTGATATGTATAAGGTAACATGTCAAATTTGTTCAATTTTCATTATATAGATGTCTAATTGGTTTGGCTACAAAGATTTTCATTATCCTTTTATTTAAATGCAAGGGTTGGAGTAAGCTATCAGGGACTCTTATCCATTGGTGGAGCATCGGTTTTGTGCACAACACTTTTTTGCCAATTAGAGGAAGAAACACAAAGGAAGTGAGTTGCAATAGTTGTTTTGGGCCTCATGTAAGTCAACAACAGTTGGTGAGTTGTATGAAAATATTGATTATATAAGGCAATTGAAACCTAAAGTTGTTGATGAGTTAATGCAAAAAAATCCTAAACATTGGTGCAAGGAAATGTTTAGGCATAAACCAAAGTGTGACATCATAGACAATAACAAGTCTGAGTGTTTCAACTCTACAATGATTGAGGCAAGGCACATGTCTATTATATCTATGGTAGAATGCATCTAGAAGCAAGTAAAATGGGATAGATAGCAGATAAGATCACGGAAAGTAATAAGTGGACTCAATAGTTTACTCTATGCATTTGTAAGCGAATTGAAAGGAAAAAGGAAACAAGTTCCAATTGCTACCCTTTACCCAATGGCCACATGGAGTTTGAGGTTATACAACTTAATGAAGCATATGCAATTAACCTAAGTAATTGGACTTGTAGCAGCAACTTGTGGGGATTGATTAGCATTTCGTATGCCTATGTATGTGCCTACATATTGTATTTAGACTGGAATGTTGAGGACCGTGTTAGCAACTAGTCTACAGTAGATAAGAACAAGAAGACATATGATCATGTAATGGTCTCGATGCTAAGCTCCAAGTTTTAGGAGAAGAGCTTACACAAGAAAATGTTGCCTCCCATTCCAAAGAAAATGCTAGACAAACCAAAAACCAAGCATAATAGAGAGGAAGGAGAGGGTAGTAGGTTGTATGGGAAGTAACTATGGTTGATGACATGCAAATTATGTGGGAAAAAGAACCACAACTCACGTGCATGTATTGGGCCAAATAAGAACTCCAATAAGGTACTTTTTATTTGAATTATTTTCAATGATTCCTTATCATACACTAAATGTTTAATGTTTGTTTTCCTCTAAGATAGGGTGACAGGACTGTTGAGCTAACAACTGAAGCCTACAAGCCAATTGCTCAAGTATGCTTAGCAATACCATGGATTATCTCACTAAACTATGAATTTGTAATTTATTAACCAAGTTATATCTCCTTATTGATAAGGAAGGACCAATAACATTCCCCAAATGATGGAGAGCTCTACAGCATGTGAGGACATCTTGGGGAAGAAAAGGAATCCACAGTAAGTATGTGGAATTTTATGTGAAAAAATGCTACCTTCAACCTAAGGTATAATTCATGTAGAGTTACCATCTCTTTGATGGATAGTTTAATAAAATTGTCTTCCCTTAGAGAGTTACCATCTATTTAACTAATCTCAATACATGAAGAGGCATCATCCTGATAGACATACTCAGATAACTACTTGAAATGCTTAGTATTAATAAGCCTATCATTTACCAGGACCTAACTAGAAACTTTGCCTACTAAAAATGTCTTTCCTATTAGGATTTCATTAGGCCTTGCTTTATAGTTAAGGTCTTTCAATATTTAGTTAGGGCTGCTCCTTGATCTCATATTGCAACAAACAAATTGAAACTCATCAAGTTGACTACTTAACTTATATGATAAATCTTTTCTTAACAGTTTGTAAGCTTTTTACACTTCTTGATCTCCATTCATAAGAGTAACTAATGATATACTAATTGAGGCATGTGTTTTGATTTGCAAATTAGTTGCATCTCCAAAGCAACTTCTTTTCGTTTGAAAATTATGAATTCAAATACAACCTACTTGTGATAGTGAAATTCTCCCTTCTTTTTATTATTACTTTTAGGAAATTCTCCTCAACATAAAGCAAATGGCCACAAATGTGCAGTTGATTTTTCTGCATTGTTGGGGGTGAATCCATATTAATTATCACTTGTTATTGAATCGGATCTTCTTATCACTTGTGATGCAAAATCATTTAATAAAGTTTTATTTTCAGTAACATATTTACCAAGTTTTTTTTTTTATTTCCTTTTATTAAATAAACTTACCCACAAAGATAGAAGATCAAATTTATTAACAACACTACCTTATATTAATTATCCTTTTCTTTAATATCCTCATTTACCAAATTTATACTTTAGGTTTGCAAATTGAAGCGACCTCTTATTCCGTCGATCCAAATGAAAGGGAAGGATTCTCAAAATAGTCCATTTGAATGGCTGTCACCCAGCTTCCAACATTCACAACAAGGACCCAATGAGCAACACTCTCCCCTTCAATGCAAGGAACTACAATAGAAGCATGTCTAACAAGAATCCAATGAGGTATCATATAATGCTCCTTCATATGACTCCTATTCAATTCAATCTCTAGGAAGTGCTGGACGAAGAACACCATTGGTAAGAGCTCTAACATTCATAACTGCTATGTACCTACACCTATGCACATTATGTCAATGTGTACTTAGATATTGGTTTTAACTTGTGGCCTATTTTTGTCCAAATGGGGGAAGGATTAAAAGAGCATGTTTAAAACATTTCCATAGGTAGTGGCATAAGAAACAAATGGCAACACGCTAAGTGCATCTGTAAGCTAATATGGAAGAGGCACAAGCGACGCAATGATCCTAAGATAAGAGGTGAAGAGAGAAACTAACTCCAAACTATAGGAATGACCAAATCATGAATGTTGAATTCAATAAAAAGAAGTAGACTAGGCCTTGACATATCGATTTGGACGAATTAAGTGATGAGAACGATAGCAACAGTATTCCGACTCAAGAGAGTTAGATGACCAACTAGCAAATGTTTACCCAAGATAGACATGGTTTTCACTTTTGTTTTTTGTTACCTAGTACCAAAACTTAAGTGTGCATAGTCATGCTTATGTTGACACACAGAAAATGTGGCTTTTTTTTTTTTTATTTGCAGGCCATCTATGGCCATATTTTGTTAATAGTCAATCCTTAGGTAGATTGTCTAATTGACTAGTGTTTTGATGTGCATGCTAAATGTTTTATTGATAGTCATGTATTTTTATAGGTGAAATGGTCCTAGGAAGGTCGTTGTATAGGTATATTATGTGTTTAGTCAAACTTGATGATCATTTCTTTTTTCTGTTGTATTTGGAACCTCATAAGTGTTAAGAACGATGACGTACTATTTGGAACCATAGACGTACTAATGATTTCCATTTCATATGAGCAACTTCATTCCCTATAAGAAGTCCTGAATCTCCAAATATAGTTCCTTTAGGTACATAATTTCATTTTCCTTAGCAAATTGAATAAAAAAAAGAGTAATCCTCCTTTTATGGCTGGTTGATATTTAAGTTTCTGATTAAATCTCCTTCAAATTTTTGGAATTAAACTTAAGCTTACAATTAATATCTAGAAATGGAATTAGGACTTAGCAGAGTGAAGTTTAAAAGGTTACTGAACTACATATCATTTATAGTTCAACGAGCACATTGAACACCATGTTCTACACTCAAAGACATATGTTCCAACATGCGTAATACTAATTTTTACCAAATTATCCCAACCCACTATGACAACAAGCAATGCTACTTCTACTGCCTAACAACTATTGAATACAACATAGTCCGTAAACATGTTACTAATAGCATGTATTTGTAAACTTTGATTAAAGTTTATAGTGTTGCAACTTCATAATTTAGAGAAGTAGACTTCCTTCACAATGGATTATTATTAACTACCATACCATCAAATTTCATCAGATCTCTAAGTGCTATTCCTCACAGCATATAGTTCTCTTCTTGTAGCTTTAGCCTCTCAACCTTACCTTCTTCTACCAACAATGTTAACATTCACTCTTTTACATTAAGCTGTTGGGAGACATTTGATATTTGCACTTTCTTCTCCTCTTAAATACGTATCCATTGAAAGAAATTACAAGCATCTTCCTACATAACACATATGCATAGAACAATTATTGTCAAAATTATTGAGCATTTACGAAAAATTTATCCATATTTCTCATTTACTCACATAAGTGTAACACTTTCTATTTTTGGTTTAGTATTAGTAAACTAGCAAAACCAATGAGGATGTATTCACTACTCACCGATTTTAGAATTAGTCATAATATACCTTTTAAACAATTGAGGCTTACGTGACTTTCTACAATGAAATTTTATTTCAGATTTTGCAACAAACACCATTGCTTTTAAGATGTATAGGTAATGAAAATCTATCTTTTATGCTAAATACAATGGAGTCTAAGATTTTCGGATTACTTTATTGAACCTTGTGCATTCATAAAACCTTTCACCATGGTTCCTCTCTATCCTAGCAATTGAAACCCTTGCCATTAACCTATAGTAATAGAACACGAGCCCACTACTTTTTGAAGTTGCTCATTGCTATCAACATATCCTCTCTTCTTTTAACTTTTGCCATATTGCTTATTCATGTGTTCATATGTTGTTAATAAGTTGTTTATAACTTGCTTACCAATATAACAATAAGGATATCTCATTAAATTCATATAGCTTACTGCTTGACAATTGTTCCCTTACAGGTTGATTGATAGTTGGGAATGGCTTAAAAGCCAAGTGTTGAGTTCAAGTACTAGAATATTTCTTAGAAAGAAAGAATTTGAAGATAAAATGTATAGCTGGTTTGGAACCTTAAATGTAGTTTCCATTCTTTTACTTAGATTATATAACTTCCGTAAGTTGTATAAATTTTAAAATCTTACCACATGATTTTATTGTTTGGTAGGGAATAACTATTCTCTATGATTTTGATGGACTATACAATATTAGGTATCCATGGTTGTCCATGTTTTACAATAAATTAGTAAATTAAAAATTAAAAGCTTTAGTGATTAATTAATTAGAGTCTTACAACCTTTGACTTATAAAGTAGTTTTCATATTACCAGTACACATATAATATGAAAAGTTTAGACAATCTTACTAAGCCTCTCTTAGGGTTCTAACATCAAAAGTGGCTTATAGAGTCAAAATAAACATATACGATTTGATAGAATTAAAAATTTCAAGCAAAAGTGGATATTTATACAAAACTAAATTTTCTTGCCTAAATTCATTTAGCCCATTTTTAAATATTTTAAAAATTCATTTTTTTAGGAGATAATGGCCTCAAGACGCACCTCATTCAGAGTTAAAATGAATATTTTAGAGCTATTTGAAGTTTTTAAATAAACGCCAAACGTAGGTAAAAATTAGGTTTCTAATTTGATAAAATTAAATAATTTTTAAAAGTATTTTGAACATTTATTTATTAGACTTCATATTTGCTTGAAGAAGGAAGTGATTTTTTTGAGAATTTATTATTACTTTTTTAATGATAGACGAGTTCAGTTGTATTATGACTGGTTACCTCCAAGCACATAAATCACCTTACAAGAATAATGTACTAGGTAAGAATAGCTTGCGCTATATAAGTATCCCAAGAATTGTTTATAGTAGGATTTAAACCCAAGACCTCATACAAATTATCATGAGTATATATTAGACCTTAACTATTAAGCCAATCTCTTATGGTGCCATGTGGCACCTCAAATTGAGTACTACATGGAACATGTCTAAGGTAGCCATATAGCGCTAATGTGGCACCATAGGGCAGCTAAGATTGCGTCACATGTCGCCAATAGCTACATGATGCATAGCTTTAGGGTTGACCAAGTTAACCATCCCCATCTCTTTCTCTCCCCCCCATTTCGAAACATCAAGAAACTTAAGGTTTATTTTTCCTAAAAAATGGCAAGTGCATTCTTGTAAATTCTACCTAATTTTGATGAGCTTTTCTCCACCAAAAAATCTAGAAAAATATGAAAATGAAAGCGCATGAAGTGTGTTATATTGGTATGTGTAAATTTCAAATTTTCATTGAGGAAATTAAAAGAAATAAGAGAAGGAAAAATGATCGAGTAATAAATGCCCATATTATACACCCTTATTTAGTTTTAAAAAGTTGGTGATTCTTTTTGCAAATTAATAATATAGCTCAACATAAAACAAGCAAAGACATCATTTATGTGTGATGTGCACTTTTAATTCCATTATTTTGTGCGAAAATTGTTTGAATTTAGCCAAAACAGGATGAAACCGGGATATAGATCAAGACTTACTATTTTCTTCAAAGATGTAATCTTTCTAAAAGATGAAAGTTTCTTGGACACTACTCAAGTTTGGAGACTATAAATAAATATCTTGACTTCTCATCTTAACACAACAATGTATTGAAAAGCTCTTAAAGTGAATAAATTATCACTTTCTCTTTACATCCATTCAAACCTACGACCCCTACACTTTCTTCGATTTTACTCATTATAGAGTAAATTGAAAAGAGCTAAACTAGGGGGAGATCCCTCATCCTCTATAAAATAAAGCCCAATGCTTAATTTCATCTAACAAAATTTGAATTTAGGTTAATTTAAATTTGAATAAAAAATGGTGTTTTTAAGGTTTATTCATAACAAACTTAAAGTTATTGTCGAACACTGTTTGATTCATTTGTTTTTCATCTTATTAGCTTTCTATTATTGTCTACTCAAATCTTTGTGTTTGGTAAAAATAAGACACAAAGAAGGTGTAAATATATTTTTTTAAATTTCAATTATTTCAATTAAAACGATCATTTTTAATGTATAAAATATATTTTTTCAAAATTTTTCTCTTAAAAGTATATGGATTTTCATTTTCCAATTCTAATACTATAATTACCATCTTTATCATAATTATGAAATAGAAACAAATAAGATACAAATAACATAGTTTTCTAAACACCAAATTTCAAATAAATATAGATTAGACACTAATAAGATACAAATAAAAAAAAAAAATCTAAACAGAACCAAAATTGCAAGAGATATGCTTATGTTTTCCAGAAAATGAGTTGCGGATTTTGAAGATTAGTGTCTTACAAGTCTAAATCCATCAACCCTACCTTAAGAACCAACTGAACTGCCATTGAATCAGCCTTGGTTCAATTCATGCAAAAGGTAAGTATTTTCGCTTTGTATGATATATTACTTGTTAATTCAAAAATGAAAAATCTAGAAAAATAAAATATGTGTGTATGATCTTATGTTACCATGATTTGATTAGAAAAAGTGATTTTTTAATGATATTTAATAATTTTAAATATGCTTATAATTATCGTTTTAGTTAATATACATGTTTAGGTTTTAACAAAAAATTGAAAAATTAATTAAAAATGTCTTTAGATCTTGTGTCATCATGGTTTTACGTGAATAAACATTTTTGTCCAATTTTTACATGATAATTAATTTTAATAATATTTATTTACTTTTAGTTAATATGTTTAAGCTTTAATAAAATAATCGACATGTTTTTATCATGGCTAACTAGTTTAATATACAATTTTGTGTTGTTGATCAAATAACCCTTTGAATTAAATAAATGGTAAGCTTGTTTTTGCATGATGATATTGCATGAAAAAAAAAACAATAAATTTAAATTAAAAATAAAAAAAATAAATGTAATAAAAATAATAATAAAAAAGATAAATAGGTAAACTTAGTTTTGGTCTATTAATTAGTTATTTAGCATGTCTAGTTGCATGATTTGCATAATTTGTGGCACGATAGTACTAGAGAAAGAGAAACATAAAAACAGTCATTTTTTGGATCGTTTTGTTTTCTTCCTAGCACATAACTTGAATCTACCAAAGTACAAAGGAAGAACATTTCTAGGAGTAGAAGTGGTTTTAGAAGCTGTTGCTATAGATAAAGTGTGTTCTTTATTTTTATTAGATGACCTTTAGGAGGTATCTATTCTTCAAGGTTAAGAATAGGAGTGGAAACTTAAGGTATCTTATCAGGAGATTGTGGTGAAATGACAGGGGTCTTATCTGAAGTTGGAATAGGAGTGAGAACATTTTGATCGACTGGTTGAGGGGAAGGATTAGGTCCTGGTGGTGTAATAGGAGTATCTGAAACAGGAACATATGATTCTTTGGGTGTGAAATGAGGTTTAGATGCAAGTGCAAATGGTTCAAAGGGTTTAATGGTTTGGTGCTATATAAGGCATTCAGGATCAATAGAATTATGTGCTTAGTCAAAAGGATTTGTTTCTAGAATAGACTCCTTAATCTAAGCCTTGAATAAGTCTCTCATGCCAATCATTTGATCCTTGACAACGTTTTCTACAACAGCTTTCATTCCTTTAGAGAGTTGTTCCATAAAGGCTAAGCTCTCTCCTTGTTTATGGTGAACTAGCTGGTGCTTGAAACTATCTGAATCACCTTCTAAAGCTATCCCAGTTGGTCCCTTAAACTCAATCCCTCCTAATCACTTAATAAATTTCCCTTTCTTCCTTGGTTCCTTCTTAGCTGGCTCCTTTCCTCTTTTCCTTTTCTTTCCAATCCCTTTTTCTTCAATAATAAGGACCCTTCTTTTTAGATTTGAAGGATGAACAAATATTCCCCCATTATGTGAATGCCAAAGTTTGTCATCTACATAAATTTCCATCATCTTAAAGATTCTCTCACTAAGCCTGATAGGAGAAAAGAGACAATTTGTTTCTCCCGGAAATTTTAGCTTTTTGAAACTAAAAAGGGCCATTAACATATTTCCATATGGCCTCACATCTACATGCTGCCACATGTATCGCATCATTAATTTCACAACACTTACCTATCTTTTTCTTAACCTTGCCAAGATCACTAAGGCATCTTCCCTAGTCACTAAGGTTGCACTACCCTTCCTTAATAGTACAAAAGAGTTAACAAATTTATGAAGAATTCTTATGACCAATTCAAACTCAATACTAAAAATATCTCTCCCTATCCCTAAATTGAATCCATCATTCAATTCAGTGAATAACTTTCCTTTTGTCAACTGTCCTAAGCTCTCATCATCATTTAATTCTTTAATGCCAAAGCATTTCAAAATGTCCTTCTTAGTGATTTCTATTTTCTGTCCTAGCACAATTGATTTCCACATTTCTTGAAGTTTACTATCAAGCTTTTTATAAAATTCATCAATCAAATCTATATATATTACTCCACATAAATCAGCCAAACCATTTAAACATAATCTATTCAAATAATCTTTCCAGTAAAAAGCATTCTTCTAAAACATTCAAGGTCTAAATAAAATGAATCTTTGATTGAAAGATTTTTACCTTTTATAGTGTACCACTTCTTAGGTTTCTCCTTTAAAGAGGTAATTGTAGTCTTAACTTTGGTCAATTTGTCCACCTTCTAGGGAGATTTTGATTTCTTCTTGACTAAGGTAGCCGCCTTAGATTTTTGAAGAGATTTTCTCGGCTTCGAAACAGGATCAAGTTTTGAAGGATCTCTTTTGAAGGATTTGCCTAAAGGTTCAAATTCTTCTGATTTAGCAACTTCTTTGGATGAACTAGATTCTTTATCATCCTATCATCCTAAATGACCTTCTAAACAACTTCCTGAACTTATTCAAAATGTACTTTAGAGGCACTCTTCTAAGTCACTTCTTGAACAACCTCTTCTAATGGTTCATCTCAAAGTTCAAAGGTTAGGGTTTTTTCAAAAGAGTCTTGGTGTATTTCGAAGGTTAGATTTGGTAATGGGTTTACAGGATTTGAAGTTTTAGTTTCTTGTTCATCAAGACCAATAGGATTCTTAGGGTCATTTTAGATTTTTGATTTAATCCCTTTAACTACAATGCGATTTGATTTTCTAAGTGCCATTAGAGGTAAGATGAGAAAAGAAAAACGAGAGAGAGAAATAGGAAAGGTCTAATGAAGAGGAAGAAAACCAAAAAAGAAATAAGGCTTTAGAGAACTTAAATTGCCAATTTTAGTGACAATTAGCCAAAGAGAGTAGATTTACTTAATGAACCCACTAAGGAGGATTTTGTGGACCCACTAAGAACATGCTAAAGCCCACAAAGTTTTCATGTCCAGCAATTGTCTAAGAGACTTGCTCGTGACAAACAGAAAATATAACCAAGAAAAATTAAATGAAAAGCTAAATTAACAAAAGGGATTACAAACACCTAGTTCATTATGAATGAACTCAAATCTCAATTTATCTAGAGGTTTAGTAAAAATATCAGCAAATTGATATTTAGTTGAGACAAAATCAATATTCACATCATTATTCGCAACGAATGAAATGATGCATTATTTCAATGTGTTTTGATCTTAAATGATGAATAGAATTTTTTGTTAAATTGATAGCACTCGTGTTATCACATTTTATGGGAATATTTTTACAATTTATTCCATAATCATTTAATTGTTATTTTAACCAAAGAATTTGTGCACAATAATTTCTAATGAATACATATTCAGCTTTTGTAGTTGAAAAAGCAATTGAATTTTGTTTCTTGGAAGACTAAGAAACCAACTTATGTTCTAAGAATTGATATATTCCTGAAGTACTCCTCCTATCTATTTTGCAACCTGCATAATCAACATCTAAATATCCTATAAAATTAAAATTTTTACTTTTAGGATACCAAATTCCAATCTTATAGTGCTTTTTATGTATTTAAAAATCGTTTTAACTATAGTTAAGTGCGTTTCAGTTATAGAATTGTGAAATCTAGTACATACATAAGTATTGAATAAGATATTAGGTCGTGAAGCAGTTAAATACAACAAAGATCCAATTAAACTACAATAAAGTTTTTCATTTACCTTTTTGCCATTACCTATGATGTCAAGCTTTATTGTGGTACTCATAGGTATTGAAGAATCCTTTGTATTCTCAAAACCAAATTTCTTCAATATCTATCTGGTGTACTTCTCTTGGTGAACAAAAATTCCATTCTCTGATTGTTTGATTTGTAATCCCAAGAAGAAGTTGAATTCACCCATAAGTAACATCTCAAATTCTACCTACATCAAACTTGAAAATTCTTGACAATATCTTTCATTAGTCGCACCAAAAACAATATCATCAATATAGATTTGTACAACTAGTATATCTTTACCAAAATGTTTCATAAAAAGTATAGTATCTACTTTTCCTCTTTGATAGTCATTTTTAATCAAGAATTGACTTAATCTATCATACCAAGCATAGGGAGCCTGTTTAAGTCCATACAAAGCCTTTCTTAATTTAAACACATGATCTGATTTAAAGATCGAAGGGATCTTCAAATCCAAGAAGTTGATCAACATATACTTCTTCTTTTATAAATTCATTTAGAAAAGCACTTTTTACATCCATCTGATACAACTTAAAATTTTTCAAACAAGCAAAAGCAAGTAACAATCATATAACTTCCAATCCAGTAACAGGAGCATAGGTTTCATCATAATCTATTCCTTCTTCCTGCGAAAAACCTTTAGCTACTAATCGTGCTTTGTTTCTAACTATTTTTCCATGCTCATCCAATTTGTTCTTAAATACCTATTTAGTTCCAATGATTGACTTGTTTTTAGGTCTTGGAACTAAACTCCAAAACCGATTTCTCTGAAATTGACTGAGTTCATCTTACATGGCCAAAATCCAGTTATTGTCATTGAAGGATTCATCTACTGAATGAGGTTCAATTTCAAATATAAGAGCAAATTGATTTTCAAAATTCCGTAAGCTTGATCTTGTTCTTATTCCAAATCTAACATTACCAATTATAAACTCAAGAGGATGATTGTATTTAAACTTTAAAGCTAATAGAGGAGTATGAAAGTTTTCAGAACTTTCTAACTTATCTTCTAAATGTTTTTCAACAAACCTGGTATTAGTTTCTAAAAAACCTTCTAATGTAGGTTTTGTTTTGGTTCCATCAAGCATCCTAGAAGCTTCTAAACTACTTTTTGAAAGAGGTTATGTTTTTCCTTCTTCTGAATTAGGACGAACTGTATTCATTTTGTTTAAAGCAACTAGAATTTCATTGTCCGATTCTTCATGAATTCTTTCCTCAATAAATTTAACATTTATTGATTCTTCCAGCACTTTGGTTTCTTTGTTGTATATTCGATATGCATTAGAATTCAAAGAGTAGCTCATAAATATGGCTTCATCTACTCTCTCTTCAAAATTTCCCAAGACTTTTTCTGTTTTCTCAACAAAACACTTACAACCAAATGTGTGAAAATATGAAACCATGGGTTTCCTTTCTTTATAAATCTCGTAAGCAATTTTATTCGTCAAGGGTCTCATATATACACGATTAATGATATAACAAGCTATTGAAGTTGCTTCTGCCAAAAAATGATCAGCTATATTACTTTCATTAAGAAGAGTTCTCATCATTTCTTAATAGTCATATTTTTGCATTTAACTACTCCATTTTGTTGTGGAGTATAAGGTGCAGAAAAATTATGGATGATGCCTTTGTCTTCACAAAACAAAATAAAATCAGAATTTTCAAATTCCTTGCTATAATCAATTTGTAATCTGATGATGAAGAGGCCTTTTTCATTTTCGACTCTTTTTGAAAAGATTTCAAAACTTTTAAAATCATCACTTTTATGACGTAAAAGTAAGAACCAAGTAAATCTAGAAAAATCATCTACTATAACAAGATATATTTATTTCTTCCTAAACTCAATATACGAGTGGAGCCAAAGAGATCTAAATGCAACAACTCCAAAGGTCTTTGAGTAAAAATAACCTTCTTACTCTTATGAGACGATGAATTCATTTTATTCTTCAAGCAAGCAACACAATGAATATTTTCATGAGCATATAATTTAGGCAAACCTAAGGTTAAACTCTTTTTGGATAAGTTCTCCAGTTAATGAAAATTCACATATCCTAGTCTTTTGTGCCAAAGCATAGCATTATCATTTACGGAAATAAAGCAAATTTCAGATGATACTTCAGATTGTTTAATTAAATAGACATTCTTCTTTCTAAAACCTTCAAACAACTTAAAACCATCCTTATTAAATCCAATACATTTATCATGTTCAAAAACTAATCTATATCCTTTATCACACAATTGACTTATACTTAATAAGTTATGTTTTAATCCTTTAACTAGCAATACGTTTTTGATTGAATGAGATACCAAACCAATCGATCCTATCACGATTATTTTACCTCTACCATTGTCACCAAACCTCACATAACCATCTTCTTTCCATTCTAGATTTGTAAACAATGAAGCATTACCGGTCATGTGTCTCGAACATCCACTGTCAAGATACCATGTTCCTTTCATCTTTGCTCCATAGTCTTGCACACATTAAAGTATATCAAATCTATTTATGAACCCAACAAAGCTTGAGTCCATAGGAATTCAAGCTCGTGTTTTTGAATTGAACCTTAGTTATTACTAAGCTTGTATTTTTTTGTAAAAAAAGCATTTTTCGATATGACCTATTTATTTACAACGAAAATAAGCATAAGATTTATGTTCAATATACCTGTCACTTGCCACTTTCCTTTGGTTTGGATTCTTTCTTAAATACCATCTATTCAACCATTTGTTGTACCCTCTGAAAGGATGCTTATTGTTGTTTTGAGAAAACCTTCTATTGTTCTTTCTGATTGGTTCGAACGCTTTATTGTTTTCCCTACCTTTAATCATTTCTTGATTTTCATCTTTTGATTTAACAAAAACCATTTCTTTCTTTGTCTTGGATGTTTCTCCAAATTCAAAACCTAGTCCAAATTTTGAATTATCCATCATTTGGCTAGAAATCAACGTTTGTAGTTTCTTGTCACTTTCATCAAACTTGCAAAAGGTATTCTTAATTAACTTAGATAGATCTTCCATACGGTTTTTCAAATTCTTAATTTCTTCCTTTATAATTATATTTTCATTAACTAATGCTTCACAAGCAATATGCAATCCTTCGAGGTCATTTTTCAGAAAATCATTTTCATCTACTAGCAACTTTTTAACTTGACTAAGTACATGTTTCTCAGTTTTCAAAGTTTTAACCTCAAATTCAAGCTTAGATATTTTATTGCTTGACTTAGAAAGTGCTTTGAGTAGTTTGTTAATTTCGGCATATATATTGTCAGGTACATCAAAATCAAAATCAGAATTAGTTTTAGAATCTACCTTAAAAAGTGCCATAAGACAAATATTAGCTTCCTTGCATTCTTCAAGACCTTCTGATTCAGTTCCTCCAGATCACTCCATGTCACCATTAGAGATTTACATTTCTTCTTAAATTTCTCCATTTTCTTAATCAACAAAGGACATTCATATTTGATATGCCCAGACTTCTTGCATTCATAGTAAATAATCTCTTTTCTGACCTTCTTCTCTTCTTTTTCTTTAATTGACTTCCCTGCATCAACAGACCAACTCTTATTAGTAGTAAACCTTTTAGTAAATGTTTTCTTACCCTTTTTCTTGAGCCATTTATTGAGCTGTCTAGCTAATAGTGTCACATCCTCATCTTCTTATTCAAATGAATCTTCTCCTTCTAAATCAGTATCTGTTTCTTTATCTTTGAAAGCTACGATCCTCTTCCTCGTATCTTCTAATATACCTTCTGATTTGAGAAAATCAGTTTCATATGTCATGAGCTTACTATGCAATTGACTCAATGTTAATGTCTTCAAATCATAAGCTTCTTCTATGGCTGTTTTCTTTGTATTCTAAATTTTGAGAAGAATCCTTAACATCTTGCATACCATATCAGCATTACTAATAACTTTAACAAGAGAAGATAGTTCATTAGTTATAGCAATAAATCTATTGAAAGAGTCTTTGATTTCTTCACTAGGGAGAATTTAAAATGTTTTGTATTGTTGAACTAACGAGTTGATTCTTGTGTTTGGCTTTGGTGATATCATCATTTGTTGTGATAACAATTGGAACTTTAAGATCTCCTGTAGAAATAATTTGCCAAGCTTGATAATCTGATGCCTTCACATAAGTCTCCAACCTAAATTTCCAATAGGGCAAGTTAGTTCCATAATTTGCTAAGCTAAACTGTTAAACTACCAATCAGTTCACCCATGATCTTGAACTCTAAAGACATTAAAGCGAGGCTCTAATATCAATTGCTGGTCCCATATAAGATATCAAGAGGGGGGGTGAATTGATATCTTTAAACTTTTGAAAACTTTTCGATATAAGAAAAATGAAATTACCCCTCTTAACAACTTATAATGGTGAATAGTGATAATTCAATGATTCAATGCATAACAATTAATAAATCAAATTAAAAGAGTGTAAGGAAGGAGAAAATTAGGTAGAGATTTTATAGAGCTTCAACCTTCTGCCTACTGCTCTCTTCCAGCTCCACTACTGGAGACCCGGTCTACTTCACCAATATCGTTCCACTTGATCCACTTAAACAAATCACAAACAGATTACAAGCATTTGTCACAATGACTTTACAATGCTCTACTCTGCCTATCTAGCCTCTCTACTATCTAAGCTAATACAAATCTACAAAGTACAAACTATCTTTTCTCTACAATAAAATATATGTATTATAAGTGAGAACAGGAATACAAGTCTCAAATAATTTTGCACTTGAAAGAAATAACACTTGTTGTAGAACTTTGATTCAGTGTAGCTCTCTAAAGAAGTATCCAAAGGATTTTATGAAACTTTTAAGAAGGTAAAAAATTATCAAGATTTTTTCTACAATGATAATTTTTTCTTCAAAGTTATATCTTGACGTTTTGAATCCTTTCTCCTTTTATATTGAAATCTTCCAATGACTAAAAATATGATGATTTTCTTCACTTCCATAATTATCCAACCGTTCGATTGCAAAAGATAATCCTTAGATATTTTCACAAGAAGATCTTAATATTTTGAATTTAAAAATCTATTCTCCTTGATTTGTTCAAATCAAATATACTTAAAATCATAACCACCGAATAGATTTCCTAAACTTAATGAAGAGAAAATCCTTATCAGATATTTTTAGATAAAGTTCATTTTGAATTTCTGCAATATCCAACTCAACTTTATCCTTATCCATATTTGTATATATATTGATTTTTCAAAAATTAAATTGCTCAAAGATAAACCCTATGGATCTTAACTCCATCTTGAGTGAGACGAGATTAAGTGTATTTTCCTAATATACCTAATCTAGTGGAGCTAGGTCTTGATTAATTTGAATCTGATTTAAAACCAATTTCAACATCATACTTCCAAACTTATTTTTTAAACAAGCTTCTAAAGAGTATCAACCTATTGTTTCTAAAGTTTCTAAATAAATTTATGAAGTGCTATACCAATTCTTCTTATAAAAGTTTCTACAATACTTTCTGAAGATTTTCCAAACTAGTCTATTTTCAATCAATTCAAAGCTTCAGAATACAACTTAATTTTGCGAAATTAAACTTTCTGAAAATCCTTCTGTAAGCTTGCACTCTTAAAGATTCATTAGCTTTTAACCCTTTTTATTATCATTAAAATGTATGAGAGATACCTAACACTATGTTCTTTGTGTGTGAAACAGAGCATGTTATTGTGTTCATTTGAGTATTGTATTGTTAACTATTAATTTCCTAAAGTGTTTGTGTAAACTTTGAATCTATGGAGAAAATAACAAACCCGAGTGTAAAAGTTGGTTTGGGAGATGACAATAGTGGAGTTATCTACCATAGACGACAATCTCAAGAAACCCCAAGAAGCATTGATAAGAGACTTAACAGGATAGCAAACCTATTGATATATCTAACCCGAGCAACTCATGGGCCAGCTTACTAACCCACTGAGGTCGCGCAAAATACCCCACAAGTTGCTCAATCTATTAGAGGTTAGAACCCATCTGACTAGTTCAAGTTAGACGAGTAAGCGAATGAGTAAGGTAAAGGATAGACTTGAGAGAGCTTAATGAAGAGGACAAGGAAGAGTATTTCAAAGAAGAGCGCGTACAAGTCCTTAGAGCATCTTACCATGTAAAGCTTTAGATTCTAAGCTTCAATGGATCTGAGAATGCTAATGAATATTTAGAGTAGAAAGAGAAGGTGGAGTGTGTTTTTTATTATTACCATTACGAAGATTACGAGAAAGTGAGAACTGCTGCTGTTAAGTTCTCCAAATATGCAACTATGTGGTGGAAAAATTTCTAGGCCATGAGGAGATAAGAAGGCTACCAAGAGATTAATACTTAGCTTGAGATAAAGAGAATACTCAAAAATAGATTCGTGTTGAAAACATACCTTCAAGATACCTTCACTCAACTTCAGGAGCTAAGACAAGGAGGCCAAACTATTAATGAGTATATTCAAGAATTTCAACTACTTATGATCCATTGTGAAGTGAAGGAACCACCAGCCCAAACAATCTCAAGATTCGTTACTAGGTTAAGAGGAGACGTCTAAGACATTGTGGAATTCCAACAATTTACCACAATGGATGAGGCCATCAAATTGCCCAGCAAGTGGAAAGGCAAAGAAGGAGCCTAATATCAATGAGCTAACCCGAATAGGCAAGTCACCGAGCACAGTTGAGTACCGAGCTAAACTGAAAGATAGATGTCCAATTCAAATAGAGAGGCTAACCTAAACTTATGAGAAGGGGTAAGGGTCTCGTAGGAAGATGAGCCAAATCAAGTGCTTCAAGTGCCAAAGGTTCAAACACATGGCTGCTTAGTGCTCAAACCAACGGATGATGGTCATTGAGGGAGACATGCCAAAGCTAGAAGTAAACAGCACTGATGAGAAACCTGAAGAAGAGGAGGTCTCTGCCCATAAAGAAATGATTAAGGAAGACGTATTTGTTGAGGACTTAGACTAGTTACTCATGGTTGTCTAACGTACTATGAACATAGAACCCTCATAACAAGAGGAGCAGAAAGAGAATTTGTTTCATACCACCTGTAAGGTAAATGATTAGGTGTATACCCTCATTATGCATAGTAAAAGCTATACCAACATAACATCATCCGATCTTATTTCAAAACTGAAGTTGCTAATTGTTGCATAATCGAGACCGTACAAATTGCACTAATTGAACAAGAAATGAATATTACATGTTACTCGGCAAATACTATTGCCTATCACTATAGGGAATTACTCAGACCAGATTCTCTGTAACATGCTACCCATATGTGCTTCCTACGCGTTATTAAGTAGACCATGGCTATTTGATAGAAGAGTTATCAATGACGACTACAAGAATACATACATGTTCAAGAAGGATGACCAGAGGATCAAACTAAACCCGATGCTGCCAAGAGAAGTTAACAAGTTGTAGACAAAACTTGCTCGTAGATCGAAGAAGGCTCTAATAATGAGTAGAACCGAGCTCCAAGAAGCCATCAATGCTGACGAGCCAACCTTATGTTGGTTAGGCACCTATTAGAGATGAAAGAGCGGGGTAAATTACCCCAAGAAATCAAGGAATTACTAAACGAGTATACCAACCTGTTCTTAGAATAACTACTTGAGGGGTTGCCCTCAACTCAAAGCATAGAGCACTTTATTGACTTAGTACTTGGCGCCGTACTACCAAATAAGCCAGCTTATCAGATGAATCCCGAGTAGGCTTCTAAGCTCCAACGTTAAGTCAATGAGTTGCTAGATAGAGGGTATGTCAGAGAAAGTCTCAACCCTTGTGCTATGTCGACGCTTCTTGTACCGAAAAGGGATGGAACCTGGCGAATGTATGTAGATAGCCAAGCAATGATCAAGATCACAATTAAATACCGATATCCCATTCCTAGACTAGAGGATATGTTAGATAAACTGAGTGGAGCCAAGATCTTTAGCAAGATTGATTTGAAGTCTAGCTATTATCAAATTCACATGAAGCTAAGAGACGAGTGGAAAACTGTGTTTAAAACTTGACATGGACTTTGTGAATGGATGGCCATGCCATTTGGCTTGTCGAATCCCTAACTTTCATGAGGCTAATGAACTATGTGCTAAGACATCTAATAGGAAAGTGTGTCGTGGTATACTTTGATGACATCCTAGTTTACAGTACTAACATGCTAAGTGACAACGAGCATCTTCGAGCCATATTAAATATACTTTGTGCCGAGAGACTATTCAGCAACTTGAAGAAGTTTTGTTTTTGCTAAGAGGAAGTAGTATTCTTGGGCTATGTAGTCAATGGAGGAGGGTTATTACTTGTGCCAACGTAAGAAGTTTCCATGGATTGGCTTCATTCCATAGATGATTTATCAAGAATTTCAGCACCCTCGCCATGATACTTATTGAGCTCACAAAGAAAAACATTGACTTCTGATGGGGAGAAAGGGAGGAGAGGAACTTTGCCAAAGTAAAGGAAACATTGATCTCTACCTTAGTGTTGGTTCTACTTGATTTTGAGAAAATATTTAAGCTAAAATGTGATGCACCAAGTATTGGAATAAGTGCTGTCCTAATGCAAGAAGGCCAACCAATTGCCTTCCACAATGAGAAGCTTAGAGGACTATAGTTGAATTACTTCATGTATGATAAGGAACTCTTGGTATTGATCCGAGCACTACAAGTATGGCAACACTATTTACTGCCAAGAGAATTTGTCATATATACTGACTATGAATTGTTGAGGTAACTCCAAAGTTAGAGGAAGTTATCAAAGCAGCAAGCAAGATGGGTTGAATTCCTTAAAGGATTCAATTTTGTGATTAAATACAAGCAGGGAAAGAGCAACATAGTTGCATATACTCTTTTAAGGAGACATGTGCTTTTAATCGAACTATAGGTTAGGCTGTTTAGGTTTTCAAGTATCAAAGAGCAGTATTTTGAAGATCTACACTTTGGACTCATAATCATGCAATGCACTGATGGAAGGACAGTGGATGAGTATCATGTAGAGGATGGTAACTTGTTCCGACGTGAAAAATTTTGCATACCAACTTGTTCACTGTAAGAACTATTAATCAGGGAAGCACATAGTAGAGGACTCTCTAGACATTTTGGAGAAAGAAGGACCTATGAACTATTGAATGTTCGCTTCTTCTCACTGAAAATGAGGAGTGATGTGCATCGAGTTATTGAAAGTTATGTTGTATGCAAGAGGTGTACCTAGGAGCTTAGTAATTACTAGGACTTACTAGGGTAGAATTGAACTGAAATAGGTCCTTCGTGATATCAAAGAAAATTGGAGGGAAAAGGTCTACAATCAAACAAGAGTAACTGACGTGAAGTTGCTCAGAGGATGTGACTCACTAACGAACATAACACAACTTGACACTTTCCTTGATATGACGTACAAGTTGATGCCAAGGTTCACCCACCACTAATCTTAAGCTACTTGACAAGATTAGATAAGAGTGTAAGGGGTGTAAACTTAGAGAGGATTGTCTCACAAGAACAGAGTATTCAGTATTAAGATGTAAGTTATCTCCGACTTATAAGAGATAAGGACCATTTATAGTAAGTCTCTATGGCAACATTACAAATAAAGAAATTACAAGAAAGTATTTACAAAAAGGGATTCCTAGTATATACATAAAGGGTAAAAAGGACAACAAACCAAAAATGGAAAAATAGTTAAATGTCAGACAAGGTGGATAATTGGTAGTGCAGCATTGGTTTCGTACAAATATTCTTTGAGTACAACAAGTGGGAAGGGTCAAAATGTTGCCACACTAAAGGGGCTCGGACGAGAGAGATGGTGGTATGCTAAGAGAAAACTACTCGACCGTTTAAGTGAGTCTCTTGTCACTCAACAAGAGATTCTTGGCAACAATTGGTCGAAGTACTTGACACAGGGTCCTTAGCAAGGGAATGGTCAGCATCATCACTACTAAATTTATAGATCAACATATGATAATATAAGGAGCTCAGGGAGTTCAACTACCTTTCTTCGATGTACAGTCTCTCGTCATCAGCAGGTTGCCAAGAGAGAATTCTTCAGGAGAAGGATTGGAGACCTCAGAGGCGCATGCGAGTAATGGGATTGCTGACCGGTAGTAAATCAATTTCTCGGGGTTATTGAAGATTTTCCGTCAAATCTTGGCCTTCATCATCATCGAGCACATATGGAGTTAAGTCGGCGACGTTGAATGTGGTAGATACACTAAAACCTTTGGGTAGCTCAATCTCATAGGCATTATCAACAACGTACCTCAAGATCTTATAGGGTCCATTCGCTCTAGGTGATAATTTGTTCATCCTCTTGCTAAGGAAGCATTCTTTGCTAAAATGGATCTAGACAAGGTCCCTAGGAGCATAAATGATTCATTTCCTTTCGCGGCTTCCCATTTCCTTCTATTGAGACATAGTTTTAGTCAATTGCTTGGCAATTCTATAGTGTAACTTGTGAAATTCCTTGGTACGCTACAGGTCAAATTGACTCTCCCCTTGTGTAGACAGACTGTTAACTAAGTCCAAAGGTAAGTTTGGGTTAAGTCTATAAACAACCTCAAATGGTGATCTTCCAGTGGAGTTATGAGTTGAGCAATTGTAAGCAAATTCAATGATAGGTAGGCATAAATCCCAATCACGAGAGTTCTTTCCAACAGTGGCACGCAGGAGACTACCGATAATTCTGTTAACTACTTCAGTTTGGCCGTCTATTTGAGGGTAGCAAGAGGTACTGAATAGGAGCTTACTGCCAAGTTTCCTCTATAGGGTTTTTCAAAAGAAGCTCGTGAATTTCGAATCACGGTCAGACACAATACTTCTCGGCATTCCATATAGTCGCACAATTTCCTGTAAAAAGAGGTTAACAATGAATAAAGCATCATTAGTCCTACGGTAGGGAACGAAGTGGCCCATCTTACTGAACTGATCAACCACTATCATGATCGAATTGTATCTTCTCGGTGTGTAGGGAAGGCTGAGCATGAAATCCACGCTTATATCAATCCATGGCCACTCAAGAATTGGTAAGGGTGTGTATTCTCCATAGGGCTCTCTCCTCCCTTTAGCATACTTACACACCTTGTACCCCTCAAGTATTCAATGTACATCCCTCATCATCCCAGGCTAATAAAAATGCTCCTTCAATAACTCAATCATTCTCTTTTCCTTAAAATGGCCAACTAGACCCCCGGCATGAGCTTCTTGAACCAGTAGCTCCCTTACAGAACCACTCGGCATGCACATCTACTTACCCTTCATCAAGAACCCTTTACTTAAGTAGAATCCATCCACAACTCCTCTATCACTATACTTAGCTACTAAAGGCCCAAAATGTGGGTCATGCTCATATCGATTAGGTAGAGTGCCAAATCCAAGCACTTTAGCTTGCAACGTCAGGATGAGGTTATGATGATAAGAAAGTGCATCAGCCACTGTATTGGTGCTTCCCTTCTTATACCTGATGACATAACAAAAGGTCTCCAAGAACTCGACCTACATAGTGTAACACCGAGAAAGCTTCTACTACCTGTAAAGATGCTTAAGAGATTCATGATCAAAATAAATGATGAATTCTCTCAGCAACTGGTAATGCTACCAGTTCTAGAGTGTATATAAGGGCATAGAACTCCTTGTCATAGGCTGAGTAATTCAAGGTAACACCTCAAAGTTTTTCATTGAAGTAAGCAATGGGTCAGCACTCCTACATAAGTATAGCACCAATGTTAACACCAGATGCATCACATTCAACCTCCTTCTCAAAATCTAGTAAGGTAAGTACTAGAGCAAACATCAGCTTACACTTCACATCTTCAAAACTCCTTTGAGCCTTTTCTGTCCATTTAAACTCAATGTTCTTCTTTGTCAATTCAGTCAATGGCGTAGTTATGGAGCTAAAGTTTTGGATAAATCTTCGATAGAACAAAGCTAGGCCATGGAAGCTCTTGACTTTGGCTACACTTGTCAACATAGGCCACTCATTAATAGCCTTGACCTTTTCCTCATCAACATAAACTCCACTCCCTAAAACGACATATCCAAGGAATACAACCTCACCCTAACAGAGCATGCATTTCTTCAGGTTGTCGAATAATTTCTTGGCATAGAGTATGTTAAACACCAATCTCAAATGTTTGATATGAACAAGAAGGTTGGCACTGTAAACCAAAATATCATAAAAAAAAAACCACAATGCATTTGCCTATTAATGCTCGAAGCACATGATTCACGAGTCACATGAATGTATTCGCGAGTTAGTTAAACCAAATGGCATAACCATCTACTCAAATAGACCATCCCGAGCCTTAAAGGCTGTTTTCCATTCATCTCCCAGTCTCATTCGTCTTTTATGATAACCACTCTTTAGATCTATTTTCAAAAAGATGCGTACACCATGCAACTCATCGAGCTTATCATCTAACCATAGGATCAGGTATCGGTACTTAACAGTAATCTTGTTGACGGCACAACTGTTAATGCACATTCTCCATGATCCATCTTTCTTTGGTACTAGCACGGTTGGGACAGCACATGGGCTCATGCTCTCATAGACATATCCACGATCCACCAACTCATCAACTTGCTTTTTCAGTTCGACTGCCTATTCAAGATTAAGTCTATAGGCAAGTCAATTTGGTAGGGCTACTCCAGGTTGAAGATCGATGCAATGCTTAATTCCTCTAAAGGGAGGTAATCCTTTTGGCATCTCGAATGGAAATAGGTTAGCAAATTCCTAAAGTAGTTGCAGCACTTCGGTAGGTAAGTTCTTGGCCTCTCTAACCTCTAGGAGTCTCCTGACCAAGAAAAGTACATAGTCCTTAGGTTTGACCTCTCATGCAAACTGAGCTCAGGAAATCACCAAGGACTTCTATGGCAGAGATCTTGCAACCTATTCTTGGGCTTCTTGCACTTCCCTAGGACTCATCGGTATCAATATAACTTTCTTCCCATCCTTTTGAAACATGTAGGTATTTCTATACCCATCGTGTAACACCCTTAAGTCAAATAGCCACGACCGGCTGAGTAATATATGGAATGCACACATGGATAGGACGTCATACAGCACCTCGTCCCTTTATTCATCACTAATAGTAATCGGCATTCTAACTTGCTTAGAAACGTTTAATCATCCTCTCTCGTTTAGCCAATGAATCTTGGACGACTTGAGGTGTGGAAGAGTTGGCAATTTAATGGCCTTAACTACCCCTTACGCGATGATGTTGGTATAGATCCCTTCGTCAATGATCACAGCGTATAGCTTGCCATTCACTTAGCAATTTGTATGAAAGAGGTTCTCTCTTTGCTTGTTCTCATTAGCTACAAAAGTACTAAGAGATCGCTAGACAACAAAGCAATACTCAGCACTACCCTCAAGGGGTATCTCGGCTCTCAAATCTTCCTCAAATTCTTCCAGCATCTAATCAATTGCCACTTCTTCCTCTCCTTCACTCACACTTTCTACTTAAAACTGGGGATTATCTACTTTGATGGTCATGACTCAGCAATTTGGACATTGACTAGTCACGTGTCCATAGCCAAGACACTTAAAACATTTCATTTATCGGGTTTTCCATCCTGAGCTCTGTCCCTAATCTCTTTGGATCTCAGGTTCCTTGATCCTGCTCTTACCTCGACCTTCGTTTGGTCGACTCGGCATGTAACCTTGGTGTTCAACCTTAGATCTGTTTGATGCCCTATCATTCCCTGCTCTACTCGGCAAGACATTCCTATTCGGCATCATGGTTCTATTACTTGGCATTTGGTTAGCCCGATTTCGCTATTGCCTTTCAATTCTCTAGGCTACGCAAATGGTTTCATCTAGAGTTATGAGGCTCTGCAATTCCACAATGTAACAAATCTTAGCTTGGAGTCTTGAGATGAACCATGCTATAGTTTGGGTCTTAGGCTCATCGACATCACATCATATCATGAATAACTAGAACTCTCAAACATAGTCATCTATAGATCTGTTGCCTTACCTCAAGTCTTGGAGTCGTTAGAAAGTGTCTTACTCGTAGTTTTCGAGAATGAACCTACTTCTCAGAACTCTCTTCATCTTGTTCCATGTTCAAACTCCACATCAGGCCCTTAGATGAACATTCTATAGCTTCTTCCACCATATTGCCGCATACCTAGAAAATACTAACGTAGCCACCTTAATGTGGACAACATCTTCATAATCGTAGAAGTTGAATATCTTTTTGATCTTCTCTTCCTCGTTGAGGTAGTCATCAGCACTATCAGACCCGTTGAAGCTGAGAATCTGTACTTTAAGATGCTCAGCACCTTTTGGCGCTTTGAACTCACGCTCATCCATCCCATCATACCGGTCTTCTTCCTCTTCACACTTTTCCACTTCATCCAACTCTAACCTTCTTCTCCCGACTCTATCGACATGTCACGGTGGTACTTAGTTCACAGGAAAGGCTTTCGAAGCTTGCTCATTCATCTACCTCCTCAGACTATCTCTCATTTCTTAGCCTTGCTCAATAACTCTTTCATGCAATCCAACCTCTAAGACCCTGTTTACTGAGACAGCTAAGTTAGCCTCAATAGCAACAAGATTTTGTATCTGCTCATCAGTAGTACATGGTGTTTGTTGGCTAACTCAACTACGACCATGAGCATCACTCTTGACATCGTGAATCTCTCCTTATATAATAAGGTTTGATATTCTCAATACAAGCTTCATCAAGGATACTTCACACAAATGCTTTCTACACACAAATATCTCAAATAGTAAACACAGTAAACTAACACTACATAACTCTCGATGTCAACCTCAAGCTCTAACACTAGGAATATATGGTGTGTCTAGGAGGTCAGTTATCACTAAGACTTACTGCGGTATAATTGAACTGAAATGGGTCTTTTGAGATATCGAAGAAAATTAGATGGAAACGGTCCACAATCAAACAAGAGTAGCTGATGTGAAGTTGCTCAGAGGATGTGACTCACTAACGAACACAACACAACTTGAAACCTCACTTGATATGACGCACAAGTTGATGTCAAGGTCCACCCGCCACTAATCCTAAGCTACTCGGCAAGGTTAGATAAGAGTGTAAGGGGTATGGACTTGGAGAGGATTGTCTTACAAGAATAGAGTATTCAGTATTAAGATTTAGTTATCTTCATCTTACAAGAGATAAGGACCATTTATATTAAGTCCCTAAGGTAGCATTATAAATAAAGAAATCACAAGAAAGTATTTACAAAAAGGGGATTCCTAGTACATACGTAATGGTTAAAAAGGACAACAAACCAAAAATGGAAAAGTAGTTAAATGTCAGATGAGGTAGACAGCTAGTAGTGCAGCATTGGTTTCATACGAATATTCTTTGAGCATAGCAAGCAAGAAGGGTCAAAATGTTGTGGCAATAAAGGGGCTAAGAAAACTACTCGGCCGTTTAAGTAAGTCTCTCGTCACTTGGCAAAAGATTCTTGGTAGCAGTTGGTTGAAGTACTTGGCATAGGGTCCTCGGTAAGGGAATGGTCGACATCATCACTACCAAGTTTACAGATCAATGTATGATAATGTGGAGAGCTCATGGAGTTCAACCACCTTTCTTCGATGTACAATCTCTCGTCATCAGCAGGTTGTCGAGAGAGAATTCTTTAGAAGAGGGATTGGAGGCCTCGAAGGCGCACACGAGTAATAAGACTACTAACCAGCAATGCATCAAGAAGGCTAAGTACCAAACCAAGCAAAGGAAAGCAATACCTTTACCTGTTCCAATGAAGCTGTAGAGTGAATTAAGCATGGACTTTGTTCTCGAACCACCATAAACTACCTGAGGCAAGGATTCTATAATGGTCGTCGTGGATCGATTTAGCAAAATGGCATACTTCATGCCTACTCAAAAACTTACGATGCTTTGACTATTGCTTCTCTTTTCTTACAGGAGATTGTACGATTACATGGCATGCTGAGAAGTATAGTCTCCGATAGGGATCCAAAGTTCTTGAGCCACTTCTGGAGGACCTTATGGCGTTAGATGGAGACCAAACAACTATAGAGTACTTCCTATCACCCCTAAACTGATGGCCAAACAGAGGTGGTTAATTGTACTTTAGGATCACTACTTTGAGCTACAGTAGGAAAGAACTTAGCTGATTAAGACAGTTGCTTGCCAATGGCCGAGTTCGCCTACAACCAGACGATGCATGACACCACTAAGCAAACTCCCTTCGAAGTAGTCTATGGTTTCAATCTCGAGTTACCCCTTGATCACACCCTTGTACCTATACCCACCAAGAGGACCCTAACGCAAGGGCTAGAGCATAATTCCTTCAGCACATCAACCAAGCAGCTAGTAGAATACGAGAGAAGATAAAGGGTAGGATGGCTAAATAATTCCAGCCAGGAGACTTGGTTTAGCTGCACTTCAGCAAAGAATGATTCTCAAACAAGAGGAAGAACAAATTATCTGCAAAAGCTGAATGACCTTTTAGAATCTTCCAAAAGATCAATGATAATGCCTACAAGTTGGAGTTGCCCGAGGACTATGGGGTATCTGGTGCCTTCAACACTATCAACCTCAATCCATATCACCCTGAAGGAGAGCTAAACAAAGAGCATTCAGATTTGATACCAAATCTAAAATAACTTGGAAGGAATGATGGGAATCAGGCTATCAGACCACTAACCCGCAACCGAACCCAAAGACTAGAGAGACTAGCAAAACGAATCCTCCTGTTCTAACCGACTCATGCGAAGGTTGAGTATCTCGTTGTTGACCCATTTTGCATACCAAGCTAAGTGACTGCTTATTTCTTGCATGTTGTATGCCGAGAAGTTGAAGGCCGAGATAACAGCCCATCTTCATTCTTATACATGCCTGACCAATTACTTACTTGGCCGCACCTTTGCTAAGATGTCAAGAGAAAGAGTCTAAACTGATTAAGCCACCCCTACTTGGACTAACTAGCTATCTTTACTTTTTATTTACATCTTCCAATAGCATCACCACTATAGTATCACCACATGTACAGTATCATGTATAGGATCCATTAAACCAATGATTATTTTCCTTGTATATTCATTTTTACCCTTTTATATCTTGTACATTACTTCCTTAGGAAATACCTTTTTTTTCTTTTCCCATTTAGGTAAGTTGCCCTAACTTACGGGTATAAATACCCTTATACTTGTAGGAATTAGAAATTAGATTATCCTTAATACACTTTTCAGTATTTTCTTCCATGTATAAACACTGTTTGTTTACTCTCGGCATCATTCTTATCCTAATCCTTTAGCAAGGCTTGGTCATAAGTAACCTTACCAAACCGATTCATGCGTCATATCAAATTATGTTATGAATCCTCGAAAGTTCCATTAGTGCGTCATATCATCTAGAGCTGTTCGTGGGTTTTGCTTATTGTTTCATTCATAATTGTCCTTCCACACATTCCCTATCACTTCCATTTCAACTTTGCTATGAGCTTGCTGCTAGCTTGGACCCATCCAGCGACTAACCTTATCTGTTCTTAGTCACAGTCTACAACAATAAGTACATTATTAATATGTTAAGTTCAAATAAAATTGACATGGCTCAAAACCTAGAGGAATTACCTATGCTTTCTAAGCAATTGAACCAAGCCAATCATCTTCAAGGAATGAACATTTTAGCCTAAGTGGAATCTGAAGCAAAAAAATTAATGTTTCTTAATGGCATCTCAAGTGAAAAAGTCATAAGGAAAAAGCTACTATTCAACCAAAAGCTACATCTCATGAAGAAAGGCTTATGATCTTAGAGGAAAAAGTGACAATTCTAGGAGAGAAGATTATTAAGTTAGAAATGGCCTTTATATTATAGAGGTTGCAATCTCCAACTACTCCTATCGAGAAGACACCATGCCTCCAAGCATTAAATGAAGTATTAAGCCATAAAATGCACTAAGGGGGAAAGAACCATAGGCTACTCTATAAAATACAAGAATGCAAGGTAGACGCTTCACTCAATTTAAGGTCCCATTGACCTAAGTCTTCAACAAATTAAGGGAAGTCGAGGTTTTAACCTACAACCCCCCCCAAACCAAACTATAGACTAAGAAATTTTGATTTAGATGCACATTGTGACTACCATATGATTCAAGTAGGCCATTCCACTTAATGTTGTTAGTGGTTAAAGAATAAGGTTTAAGACATCATTGATACCAAGGCTATCCACTCGGGCTTAATAGAAGGACTCATTTATAGTAATAACCCTCCTCCATGTGATGAAGAAAATTCAAGTTAGCCATCTTTGGCATCAAATATTGAAAGCTTACTACTACCATTTGACAAGTTAGCATGTCATTCGAAATAGTTCAGAATTTCTCCTAGAAGCTAGTTTAATGGAGCAAGATAAAGGGAGTAGGGGCAAAAGAAAGTCAATCTTTTTAATAAACAATATAATGACAATTTGAATAATAGTCAAGAATTTTGTATCTAGAGCTATCTATTTTACCATTTCCTACTTTTCAATTATTAGCTTAAAGTAATAGGGGCATGTTTTTATATATATCTCATTGATTTAAAAGGATTATGATGCAAAGAGGCAAACCACACCCTAAACACTAACCCTTAAAACACTTGTGAAAGGAGTGTCATTATTGTGAGGATTTGGACTCATTCCTCAAAGAAGGTTCACCTTCAATTTGAACCACTAATCCAAATAACATCAAACATTCATTTTCATCATCCTAAACACAATATATCCCTTGCCAATCCCATTGAGCCTTTTTAAGTTCTTTTAATATTAAACCTTATCAAGAACCACCCAAACTGAGGCAATTAGGAGGTTGGGATCATTAATTAGGGGAAAATGGATATACTAACTTGTGCTTACCTTAGCTACATGAATTCATTAGTAATCATTGCCATTGATAATTTGTTCCCTTTAAAAGGAAGAAGAGCATTGATTCCATAAGTTTCACATAGTTTAAGCTATAAGGTTGCCAAAGAATGGCAAGAAACAATAACCTTTTATCAAAAGCTCACAAGAAGAAGCCCAAAATGAGTAAAAGAAAATAAAGAAAGAGAAGGGAAAAACTGAGAAAAAGAGAGGAAGAAGCTAGAAAGAGAATATCAAGAAAAAGGAGAAAAGAAAAGAAAGAAAAAAGAAGGAGGCGGGGGAGAGGTGGTGGCATATTAGAGGAGTGGAAAAAAATATAAGAAAAGAATAAATGAGAAAAAAAGAGGCATCGGCCTATCTCCTTTGAGAAAAAGTAACACAAGAGAAACAAGTCTGAAACAAGTACTGAAAGGTGATCGAAGCTCAAAATCTCAAGGAACCTTTCAAAGCCTAAAGAAACTCAAGCACATCAAGAATAAAATACCAAACTTACAACTTAAAGCTTAAGGGCCATCACATTCTATGGGCCCTTCCACAACACCACTATTAAGAAGCTCTTTTGATTAGAGGGAATATATTATCATTACTCATGTAACTTAGTGCAAGCCCATTATAGTTTCTCTTAAGTGTTTTTGACTTATAAACTTGAGTTGAGAAGACGATTCTTTCAAAATACGCCTATTCATCAATCTTTTTTGAAACCATTAACCAAAAGCCAATATTGCATTACAAGTCCAAAAAAGGCCTAACAGATTAATTGAAGCGTACACTTGCAAGATTGATCGTGATTTTTGGAATTGAAGTAAAGAGTAAAATCTAAGCCGAGTGAGTGTAAGGAAGTCCTCTTAGATTAAACCTACCTTCAATGAGATGTTTAACTAGAAAGGTCACTTTGAGCAACATGTATGATGTCCTACCTTCCAAGCGTCTACTTAAAAACTTTTCCTAACTTTTGGTACTTGAAGATGATTTGTTACACCATCCTTTAGTTAGAGATAAGGAAAAATATGTATCCAACCTATTATTCCACTTCATATACATTTTTTTCCAAATCACTTCTTATTCAGCATAACAAACAACATAGGAAGTTCTTACAAAAGTAAACCTTACTTAGGGTATCACAACAATGCATTCTAGTACAATATATGAATCAATTATAAGTACATACATTATGACTACAACCATTGTGTTGAATCCTTGTAATTCAACATCATAATTTTCCTTGAAGAGTTATCTTTAGAGCTTAAATTGTATCATGTAGCCAACCGTTTCTTCCAAAGGAACCCATCACCCCCTGAAACCTCTCTTCCTTTATGTTATGCTACTCTATCGAACTCATTCCTAAACTTAAAGATAAGATAACTTATCCCATCAACTCATTTTAAGTTAAGTGAGAGTAAATATACAAGCAGCAATACAACGAAATACTAGTACAAACATATGCTATTTGACTCGCAATATTATTTTTATAGGTTAAATAATTTATCTTTAAGGTTTCGTAGTCTTTTGAAACTCAAATTTTGAGTTTCTAGTAATTATTGAATGATCCTAATAGAAATTCGTCTTATTGAAATTAAATATTATATATACTTTATTTCAAAAAATTAACCTTACTAAGATTCTTTGTCTAATTTTTGTGACTTGATATTAAGATTTGACTTAATTCGAACAAAATTTTCTGAAAGCCTTAAATCATAACAAACACCCTCATTCATATCGATACCAAGCAGAAAGGGTCTTGTTACACAGCTAAACTCATTTCTCAAGCTTTCCTTAATAAGTTTATTTCGTTATTTCCCTAGTAATATTCTCTAAGTCTTACATGTAAAAAAAATAACACACTATCCCATGTCCATAGCAGTTGGTTGAAGCATTTTCCCTTTGAATAAAGCTCAAGTGCCCTTAAGAAGAAGTGTATAACCCTAAGGAATCCCCAAAATCAATGACATGGTGACAGAATAAAATGTGCCCAAGTTGTTACAAATAGATGGAAGGCCCAACACTTAATTGTAGGTTTTTAAGAATTGGTAAAGAATCCATGCTTGTTATCAAATTGTTGAGAGAGTGAGAGAGAGAAGAGAGATAATTTTTTGAAAAGAAAAAAAAAAAGAAGAAGAAGAAGAACTAGAAGAAGAAAAAGCACAACAATCTTCAATAGATTTTTCAAAAGTCTAAGTTAATTCCAATCCAAGTCCATTCAAGCACTTTTTCCTTTAATCTTAATAGCTAAAGTCCTTATACCTTTTAATCCAAGGCTTTAGTGGTCAACTTTAAAGCTTCTAAGACCTTTGCTGCCATTGGTAAATTTTGTCCTCTTTGTCCTAAACATACAATCCCTTCCAGATCAATGAATTTCATTTTTGAAATTTTGTCAAATTCTCATGGATCACCCATTCAATAAAGTGTTGTTCTATTTTCAAAAGCATCACTTGCTTGGTAAAGTGCTATTCTATTATAAAAAATATTTAAACCACTTGATTGGTAGAGCACTGTCCTATTTTTTTTTTTTAAGTGTAGATACCTCATTTTTTCTCTCCTATAGTTTTAGAATCTTGTTTAAGATAAGGAAAAGGGGTCATAATTTAGAAAAATACAAAAAAAAAATTGTAGGAAAATAAAAAAAATAGAATATTTAGAAAAAAAAAACAAAAAATAGAAATTTTAGAAAAAATGAAAATAAAAAGATTTTTTTTTTTTAAGTAAAATTGATTTTTATAAAAATAGTTTTTAAGAAAAGTAGGGATTTAAGGTTAAGTTGAATCTTCAAATAGATTAGTTTATTTTAGCCAATTACCTTTTAGAGAAAGTCAAGTGTCTATATTGTTTAAATATATTTTAGTTACATAAGTTAATAGGACATGGGTCAATAACCCAACCGGTAATGAACATGGTCTTGGCATTAGTACAAGTTAGAAGTCATGAGTTCAATCCCTACACTAGAAACTTTGTGCCTTTTTGTTTTTCCTTTTCCCAACTGTTACGTATTGAGTAGCCAATGGGCCATGTATCTCACTAAAATACGTAGCAATCTGCCATTAGGACACGCGGCTAACGTAGTGCCACATGGTTGTTACGTGTCGAGTAGCCAATGGGCCATATATCTTACTAAAACACATAGCCATCTGCCATTAGGATACACAACTAATATAGTGCCGTATGGTGCTATGATAGCATCCCTTTTCCCTCACTTTCTCATTCCTTTACTCCTTTTCTCACATAAAATATGCTTAGGATGTCCATTTTGAAGCCTTTTTTTTTAATCAAGTTTTCTTTGTGATTTCACCAAATTAATGGTGAAATCACAAAAATTGGTGCTCATAACACATCTAGATTCATTCACTTATCGACTTGAATTTGCTCTCAAAGATTCAAGTAAACCTTTGACCCATAACTTTAGCTCCGTGTTTTAATCCCTTGATTCAAGTTCTTAGATGATTCTTAAAGTTTTTTATGGCCTATAAAGGAAATGTCAAAGCACATGGACATGTTTTGACAAAAAATTTCATTTAAATTGCATCAATTCATATTCATTTCATTCAAATCCATTAAATGAAAATTTTCGAATTTGATCCATTCCTAGACTTTTCCATGTTGAATTCATGCGATTAAGCAATAAAAAGGAACCAGTAAAGCTCAAATGATCACTCACCATCAACTCATCATTAGAATTACTCAAAAACACACATAATTTCTCTTTCTCTCTTTACCTGTGTTGACTTTCTCTCTTTCTCTAAGTCTATACATGAGCTTGATGCAATTCGAGTTGAATTCATCTTCCCAACAACATCCCTAAGACTCAAGCTCCTAAACACTTGTCATACCATCCCTTATCGTGCCCTCTATCACAACCACCATCGCCTACCTTTCTAAACCTTAGCCACCACAACCCCTTTGCTCGAAACACCACCCTAGCCACCATGTCAAGCTAAACTAACCCCACAACAAGACTCACAGCAACCTAAAATCCTAAGCCTAACTCCCATTCAAGTCCCAACAACCACCATGCAACCAATGCCATACCATCAATGCTGGCTACTAAACTCTAACCACCATGAAACAGCCTCCTTGCAACACTACACTTATAAAAAAAAAAACCTACATTGTTCAACAAAAATCATCTAAAAATGTGATTTCCCCATTAATTTCGTACTCAGATCTACCTCCACAGCGTCAAGAACTACTAAGAACCACCCCTAACCCTTATACATGTAGTATACGTAATCAGGTCAAACGACCTAAGTCTAACTCGAAAACTAGGTCCAAAACCAATTGCTCAACCCAACCTACACCCTACTTTATTTTGGTCCAATCAAATTTCCTTTTCCTTTTGTATTGTAATTTATTTTATTTTTTCTTTCTTTTCTCATTTTCCTCTTTATTCTATTATAAAAGAGAAAAATAATAAATAAAGAAAGAGAAAAAAGAAGAAGAAAAAAAAGGAAGAGAAAGAAAGGATGAAAACGTTTATTTATTTTTTAGTCAAAAATAAAATATACATATATATACAAATAATGAAAATAAAATAAAATAAAGAAAATAACAAAACTGTTTTATCGCATAGAAAAACCATCTTTCAAAAGAATAAAATTTTAATTAACCCTTTTCAAAATTTAGGCTCTACCCCTTAAAATTTTCCAAAACAAAATATTGAAAAATTATGACCATTTTTAGATATTTTCCTTAAAATGAAATAAAGTAGCTACGAGATGTAAACTTGGCTAATTTTAATAATTGAAATAAATCAACACATTTAAATTTTTGGGAATGAAATACGGAGATTAATCCTAAATAGTAGGTACATAGGCATTTATATATAGTTATGGGGTGACATAAAATACATAAAAATTTATTTTTTTCCTGTTGTAAATAATTGGTTCTTTTATTTATTTGTTTATCCTTTTTGTGAAATAAACATGATTTATTGTTTTCTTTACTTATAAAATAGAAATTATAATTTCAAATTAGAAAGGTATATCGAAAAGTAAATTTAAATTTGGAAGATTAAATGTGGTACCCATTAAGGGTTTAAGAAGTTAGCCCCTAGACTCAAATATCTAGTTTACAAAACCATTTTAAAAGAAATTGGTCTTTTCAGTAGATTAGTGGCTAAGTTAAATCAATCTACCTAAATATTTTTCAAAACATGTTTAAAAACCAAGATTTTCTATAATTCTTAGTCGATGGTTAATATTAAATAAGTAGAGTTTAGTATTGATCAAATTAGGGAAAATGTTAAAAAAAAAAATAGGAAAAATTTAGGCTCAACAAAAAGTATTTGAATTGCCTGCTCGATGGAGCATTATTCTATATTTTTATCTAGATCGCTAGCTTAATGAAGTGCTGTCCTTTTTTTCTTTTCAAAAGTACCTAGATTGCTTGCTTTATGGAATGCTATCTTAAATCTAGATTGCTTGCTTAGTGGAGCGCTATCCTATTTTTCAAAAATATCTAGATCACTTGCTTAATGGAATGATATCCTGTTTTCAAAAGTATCTGAATCACTTACTTGATGGAGTGCTATCCTATTAAATCCTAATGTGAATCAACCTTCTAAGATTGATAACTCACCAAAGGGACCTAAGCCATAAGTAGCCTATTAAGGAAACTCTTTCAAATGATATACATCATGAGTCTCTTATCCTTAGTGTTTTTCTCATAATAGCAAAAATGGTATCACTTTTGTCTTTAAGGTGAAATTTTCACCAAACTTCACTATAAATAGGGACAATTGTAGACACTAATTTTTGCTCACTTCTATTTTCTTTTCTAGTTAAGGGACCCCTAATTCTTAGAAATGGCCCATAAAATAGTAAATAACTAAAAATTGAAAAACATGAAAAATGCTAAAAAATTGAAGAAAAATGAAAAATATAAAAAAAATTGAAAATCGAGAAAATACATAAAAAATTTGAAAAAACTAAAAACTAAGAAGACCAATAAAATCTAAAAAAAATAAAAATTGAAAAATCATTAAAAAAAAAAAAAAGAAGTGATGTAGTGGTCTATATAGGTCAATTCAAGGTAGAAATAATTTTTTGAGGTCAAAAAAATTTTCCTAACTTTTGGTACTTGAAGACAATTTGTTACTTCTATCTTGAGTTAAGGATAAGGCAAAATCTATAAATGACCTGTTATTCAACTTCATAAAACATTTGTTTCCACATAACTTCATCTTTAACATAACAAACTACATCGAACAATTTTACAAAAGTAAGTCATACTCAGAGTATTATAATTGTACATTGCATACAATGTAAAAATTCTTTATAAATACAAACTTTTGACTACAACTACTATACAAAATCTTTCATAAGGCATCACCAACTTCTTCCTTGAAGAGTTACCTTCATTTACTCAAATCATATCTTGAAACCAATGACTTCTTCCATGAGCTCTGTTTCAACTAGTATTTTGAAGTCTTTTTACTTCTATAATGTAATGCTTTGTCTACTCATCCTTAACCTGAGGATAAGACAACTTATCCTAAATAAATACACAATATAAGTAATACCATATTACAACCTCATAATAAGTTATTAGTTTAATCACAATATTCTTTAGTCTGGCTAAGCAATACATATGTAGCAAGCACATGCCATACTTATACATGTGACATACATCAATACCAATATCCTAGCTAATACAGTAACTCATCTAGTTGTTCAACTTCAACTAAGCATCTAGACACAAATCAAAGTCTAAGAACCTAGCAAAGCAACAAAAAGCTGTCAAAACTCCGCTTAGCAAACCACGTAAAGTGGTTAAAGAATCTAGCATACGGCTAGCTCAACAAATACAATACAATTTCTATATGCTCAAGAGCCTAACTTTTATAAATCAAGGTATTTACTTGATAAACCCAACTTTTTATATAAAACCCAACCTAGAAAAATCTAAATTTGAGTTCGTGTTATGCCATAAATGCATCAAGTTGCATACTAAGCAACACCCAACAAATTACCAATCAAAGTTACTCTTTTACTTTTTAGCCCAACCTTTACTTTGTTTCATTTGCATTTCTGAGACCTTAATTTAGTTCACTTAAGTAAATACCTTAGGAGATAGGGTTAGTCCCTAAATCCTTTTCCAAGTTAGTACAAATCCCAGCAAATGTCACATAAACAATAAGCAACACAACAATAACAATCAATTCCAATATCAAAATGTATTTCAACTAACAACAATTATAAAAAGAAATATCACATAACCCATCCAGCAACATATCAAACTCACAACTAAGCTCAACTAAGCCAAACATTACAAGGCATGCAAAGTTAAGAGTAAACATAAGTCTACTTAAGGTATACACATATATCCACTTACCTAGGCTTACTGGTTACTCTAACAATACTTATTAACGTGAGCATCCTCTTTAGCTACATTACTTAATAAGGATATAAGGTACCGAAGTTAACTGTATCGTATGTGTATATATTCCAAATTGATATTAACTTATAGAATCCATGTTTGTTCTGTTAAGAAAATATTTGTTCCAGAATGCCTCTAACTTAGTCTCTAATTTAATCCTTAAACTATCCTTTGATTCAGGTTAGCTTCTAAATTCCTAAACGAATACTATCTAACTTAAAACTTGAGCTTTACCGAATAAGAATCCCCATTATTTTACCTGACTTAGTCCCAAGCTTAACTTACATAAGAACCCTTAAGTGTAGCTTCTGATTCTTTCTCTGTTTTAGTCTTTGATTTGACCAAAATACTATATTTACTTATAAAATTCTTACTTTTCAGTCAAGCCAAGTTAAGATTAGTAAGGAGTACCTCAAGCATAACATTAGTTAAGACTCCCCATCACTATGATGTTGATTATACAATTTGCCTTATTTATTATATTTAGCAAAATGTACTTGTATGGTAGGAAATTACTTAATAATTAATATGTATACTCACTTAAATCCATGAAGAATATATCATACTTAGAAAATCACACTCATTAAAATCTGATCATGAAAAGTACTAAAATAGCATAATATGTATATTTTCCAAAATATCGATTTTTAAGTATGATTTTGCTAAAAATTAGCTTAAATTAGGTAAATAACCAAATAAAATTATAAGATCAAAATTGAATACTTCTAGAATCATAACAAAGATCTAGAAATCATTAAAAATCATATTCATTAAGAAATTTAATTAAAAACCTATTATTTCTTCTACATAAAAAATAGGGTAAATTATATAAATAAATTTAATAAATTCTATACACATAGTTTAACAAAAATTATTTTTATTTAAATTAAATATATAACATGAGTAATGTGCTCACCAAAAATTAGCTCAAAACAACATTGTTTAATATTTTAAAAAATTAATACAAAGTTCTTTTCAACAAAGCAGTTTTTTAAGAAACCCATATTAATACTTCTGATTTCAAAATTCAAAATTGATATTCTAATTCTACATGTAAAAGTATCTAAGAATACTAAGTTTCGTAATTTTTTTAACATAGTTTTATATTTTTTAACAAATTAGAGAACTTACAAAAAGAAAGTCACGTGTTTTTGGTTTTCGATCACCAGAGCTCAATCAGTGATGACCCCTTATGGGAAATCTCTCTTCTAACATCAAACCTCAATCCACAAATAGTCACCATGTCATGTCTTCATCTTCTACCTTTTCTAATTTCAACCATATTTCCCCCCTTTTTTTTCCCTAATTTTTGTTTCAAATGGAAATATAATTGCTAGAGAGAGTTTTTTTTTTTTTCCCTTACCTCAAAATTGCTAAATGAGTTAAAATGCATCTGAGATACTATTTTATAGATTGTTGGCTCGGTCGATGAAATCCAAGAAAGGCCATGTGTTGTTATATAAATATATTAATAGTATTATATGATATTTACCTTGCCAAAATAACAACACCTCCTACTTAGTGTATTTGCCAAATGCAAACCATTGGACACGTCTTATTCCATGCATTCTTGCATTTATTTATTGATTAATTTAGTAATTTAATACATAAATTATCTATATTTAAGGCATTATACTAGTATATATACAAATCAGGTATATAACGTATATGTATTATGACTATATAATTACAACATATACGATTTCACTTTAAATTATTATTTTTATGGGGCATATTGTTGGTTGAAATTAGTATGTAGATTGATTCTTGAAAAAGAGAAAGAAAGTTAGGCTATGGGGTGCTAAGGCTAATTCAGCATAGCCATTCTAATGCCTAAGTCAATAAATAGAACAGTAAGTGAATAAGAAAGTGAGAGTTTAAGGAGTGTAGAGAGTTCTTACAAGGTTGATATCCCCATATTTATAGGCATTAGTCCAATAACTATAGTGATAGGTAACCTATTGATCATAGGCTACATGAAGGCTTCTTAATTTAAGGACATGCCAAAAGGTAAGGGGAATGGGCAATTATGTAGTCAAGTTGGGCAAATGTTCAATGCACCATTATTCAAATTTATAAGTATTTGAATGGGTAAGTTGGGCTTTCTAGCCTATAAAATTGGCTAAGCCTAAAGTTTCCTTAACCATCAAATAAGGTTGTGTTACCAACCTTGGCAAAGCAGGTGATCTCCGTAGGTAATGTACGAACTTAATCTAGGGAAAAATTCCATTATCATCATTTGCCCCTCGACTTCCATAGTCAAGAATTCGAGTATAGGAGTGAATTAAGAGGTATTCTTCTAATTTTGTCCAAATCAACAGGCAGGCAATTTGATGCCTATGCTCTTAGATCATCACATATTCACCGAATAAGGTTGCAAGGTTCTCAATTGGTGTTTTTATGTTTCATTCAATATTTGAGATAGCATATCGCTTAAGTTCCTAACTCAAAGGTCATAGCTTTTTATTTTTTTACCTATTTAACTTGTGCACATGTACGTAGGATAGATGTCAATTCTGTTATTATTACTTTGTACACTTCACTAACTACCGAAAACACTTCATCTATTAGATTTCTAATGCTGTCCACATGTCTCCTATTAACACGTAGTGATCAAATCACGCCTAAATCTTGATTATCACTCCATTCCTTTCCCAAGAAGATAATCATTAAGAGGACAACGCATATAGAGTTTTCAAAAGAACTCTTTACATACTTTCTACTTCGTTTACACTTAGCATTCCATAACTCTTCATTTACACTTAATGCTCCATAACTCTCTCCCGAAAATGTTTTGCACACAACTTTAAAGTTCTCTTTTCCATTCTTCTACTCTCTTTTGTGTTCTACAATATTTCATCTAGTATGGCTAGGAGAAAAATCCATTCCATTGCCCCTACTAATTCCGAGGCTACTCCTCCTCCACACCCCCTACCCACCCATACCCTCTCACCCCACTAGGTTGGCTTTTACTTTTGGTAACTCGGTGGATAATGCAATTGAAAGGTAGGAGAAGCTCACCTGTATTGATGCACTTCTGGTAGATGTAAACCTTAAAGATGAGGAAGATGGACTACTTACCAAGTATTTATATAACATCCTAGTATATAATAGTGATTCATCAAACAGAGTAGTGAGCGGTGTCACTAGGGAAGTTCTGTAGCAAAATATAACAAGTATTTTGAAGATCTTCCACTTAAATGACATCTTTGTAAGCCTAGAGAGGATGAGAGGGTATGTTTTCTAATTAAGCACAAGTTTCATCTCTATTTGAAGTATTTTCAATTTGGGTTATGTCTTCCTTTCTCCCTTGAAAAAAAAAAACTCTTTAATTATATATGTGTCTCACCAAGTATGTTTTCTCCAAACACATATAAACTCCTTGTTGCTTTTGAAATAATTTGTGAAGAGGTCAAAGTCAGAATTACTCAACAACCATTCAAATTCTTCTTAGTAATCAAACGCTAGCATGATGGATGGTTCAATGTGGCAACACAACATGGTCATAAGTTTATAGTTAGCTTAGGGTCTAAGATCCACAAATGGTATGATAAGTATATCTCAGTAAGTTTTGACATGGATCTTGATTTCTAGACCAAATGGATAGAACCTATCCAAACCAAAGATGTAAAGTTGTTGCTGATCAATGTTGCTACCACTAAAAAGATACAAGATAAGTGACGCAATAAAATGTTCTTCTAGGATGTTGAGAGGATTATTAAATGTTTCGAGAAAGGGAAGCCAATATTCTTTGATAAAGAAGGTAGGGCTCAATCTACGTACCGTGCCGAGCTGAGCTATAAGAAGGAAGTTGATCTTTGCAACTCATAAGGGGAGATTCTTTGCCTATGAGCTTCACTCGACAAGTATTTATAAGTTATTTACACTTATTTTACATTGTACATCCTTCTCTTCTACAAACATGGCTACAAGTGATGTAGACCCAAAAAAGGTATTGGCCAGGCTAAGGCCAAGAAACAAAAATTGGATCATTGTACTACTAAGGCTACTCTAGGTCAAACTGAGGTGAAGAAACAGGCTGTCAAGGAGTAGGCTATCCAAAAGAAGAAGAAAGAGAGTGCTCATGCCAATAGTAAGTAGGTAACTCAATAGGAGAAGGTTCCTAAACCTATACAAAATGAAATACCACCCCTAGTAAGGAATACCATGGAGGAAAGGCCAACTAGTGAGCCTAATCAAGTTAATGCTACTAACGACGTAATGGAGATCAATCCAACTGAGGTTATGAATAACTAAGGAAACCCAATGACTATGCTGAGCTTAAAAAGAAGAAAGGGAAGGAACATGCTAGAGAACCCCCACCTAAGAGAAGTAAGTGTTTAGATGAGAGCAATAAAGAGGCTCTTGGAAAGAAAGCCATAAGCATCAATTCTATCAAGTTTGTTCCCTAAACTTAAGAGAGTTACTATTATGTGCCTTATTGAGTCAAACTATCTTGAACACTAATTCTACGTTAGGTGATGGGACAAATTCCTTAACGCTACTAGAGGGAATCATTTTGCTAAAGGATAAAGAGATTGTAAAGAGAGTTGTGGATAGGGTTAGTGGTAGTAACAAAGGCCACATTACTACCAAATTATATGATGTAAGTCTATGAATTGTTGTCACTTACTTTAGCTCATATTGTGTATGTAGTTCCTAAATTTTTGTACTTGTTTTGTAGATTAGTAATCATGTTCTAATGACTATAGATGAGGGTGAAAAGGAAATGAGAAAGTTATGTTTAACCTTCTTTGTATTTATGTGTGACCATGAGCCAATTAGCTTATTACTTTAACATTTCATTACAAAAGGTAAAGGAAGCTTACAATTCCTCTAAAGCATAAAGTATTGCGGCTGAGAATGCCAAGATCAAAGCTAAAATGGAAGTTAAATGGTTGCAGGGAGAGCTTACTACCAAGTGATTAACACATTTATTGGCTACCAAGGAGGTGACGAGCTTAAAGGCCAAGAATGATGAGCTTTTAAAGAGACCAGAGAGTTGAAGGATCAGCTGGGAGAGAGAATAGAAAAGTGCTTGAGTCTAGGGCAAACAATTGGAGATTGAGAACTTCAAACTTGAATCTCGTGTTGCTGAGATAAGGCAAGCTACTAAGGCTCAACCTTCTATGGAGGAGGCACTATTAATCATCATTCCAAATCAATAATGCAAAAAGTTACATCGCAAGAAATTTTTGGAAGGGGTTCAGTTAGCCAAGGCCGAGGTTCTAAAAATCCACCCTAACTATGAACTCTCTTCTCTCAATTTTGTTGACATTAATAATGATGATGCTAATAGCGATAGAAATGATGAGGTCGGTGATGTAGAAAGAGCGAATGGTTAAGGGAAAAATGACGAAATCAATCGGCAAATGTTGAAACCCCTATACCTATCAAAGAACTAGCTACAGAAGAGATCCCTTATGTGCAAAAAGAGGCCCCTAATACTCCACCTAACATAACTAATGCTAGCAAAGATCCTAACTCTACTATAGTTAAGGATGGTGCAACCGGCCAAGACCATAGCTCTATTAATTCTATTTGTCAGAATGTCTCAAATCCACAACCTAATGATTGATTTCTTACTAGTGAATATTTTAGCTTTTTTTTCATTTAATTTTTTCTTCATTCCCATTTAGGTCAAGATGCTAACCTTTTGGTGATTGTAATGAAACCTTATTTTCGATTGGTATTTTGTAATTTCATTTTGCTACATGATTTATTTCACATGCATTTTATTCATCATTTTATCCATAGACATAGATAAACAAAGTTCATTAATCAAGTAAGATCTTAACTTATTTTGAATGTTAATGTTCATTAGTCAAGCTAAATTAGCACCTATTGAAGGTAATTTTAAGTTCGCCAGCCGTATTTGGTCAAACTCTTTTTCAAGAGAGTTAGGCTTGTTAGCCATTTACAATTAAGTTCATTAACCATTATATGTTAGAACTTTATAAGTAATAGATTGTTTGCCACATAGGCTTAAACTATATCATCTATTAATCATGGTTAGATAAGGAATTAATAAGATTGTGAATAGAGATGCACATAGCAGATTGGGAAATAAACACTTCACATTAATAGAAACTAGGCCGCCACCTTACATAGTCTTGAGATAAACACCAAATGCAACTTAAGATTCTTAGCATTCCATGCTTGAGGGATAACTTGTCCATTAAGACTTTCTAGTTGGTAGGCTTCATTGCCTATGACCTCCTGACCCTTATTAGATCCTCCCAATTTGCATTAAGTTTTCCCTAATTGTCTCATGTGCTTATTACCTCCATATTCCTATGAACCAGATCTCCAAGTTGAAATATCTTATGTTTGACTTTTTTATTGCAATATTTTGCTACCCTATGCTAGTAGGTAGCAACCCTTACTCTTCTAATGTCCTTTATCTCTTCTATGGTATCCAAATTAACCATTAAGCCGACTTGGTTTTCCATAATGTCAAACTTTTACACATATGGGTTAGGCAACTCCAATTCAATTGGTAAGACAACCTCTAATTCAAAAGCCAGCCTAAAAGATGTTTCCCTTGTTGAACTACTACGGGTGGTCTTATAACCCCATAAAATGTCAAACTTCTATGGTATCCAAATTAACCATCAAGCCGACTTGGTTTTCCATAATGTCAAACTTTTACACATATGGGTTAGGCAACTCCAATTCAATTGGTAAGACAACCTCTAATTCAAAAGCCAGCCTAAAAGATGTTTCCCTTGTTGAACTATTATGGGTGGTCTTATAACCCCATAAAATGTTCTTACCCTTTGCCTAATCAACTCTCCAATTAAGCTATATAAAGTAATCTTGCCACTAGCCTCCACTTATCCATTTGTTTGAGGATGAGCTACTAAAGTATAGTTTAGTCAAATGTCGCACTTCTCACAAAAACCTTAAAACTTATTGTTGTCAAACTATAAATTATTGTTGGTGATTATCATAAAGGGGACTCCAAATCTTGATAAGATAAAGTTGAATACAAATGATTCAACCTTTTTCTCATTAATTTTCACTATTACTTCAACTTCCACCCATTTAGTAAAATAATCTAACTCAACTATTATAAACTATCATTGTACAATAGTCTTGGGAAAAAGATTCAAGCATATCTAGTCCTCATTAGGCAAAAGGCTAGGAGTTAGTCAAACTATGCCATTCACTAGAGGCTACACGACTCATAACCTCATTCTCTTGGTGTTATGGGCATTGTCATAATGCAATTTTGGCATCCTCCTTCGTGGTAAGCCAATAATAGCTAAGTCTCAATGCCCAAACATATAAAGTTTGAGCTTTCATATGGTTACTACACACTCCTGTACATAAATCAAAAAGAACTTGCTGAGCATTCCTCAGTGCAAGGCAACAAAGATAAGGTAAAGTAAAACTACGTTTATATAAGTTATCGTCAATCAAGGTATAATTCACAGCTTAATATATGAGCCTCTGAGCTTCTTTTTTATCTATAGGTAAGACCCTACCTCTTCGATACTCAATGATTAGGTCCATCCATGATTTCTCCTTCGAGCAAGTTTGCACTTCATAATACTATCCCACCACTTTCAAACTCTTGCTAAGTAGATATTCAATGAAGAGTTTGTCATTCAAATCGAGAAATGACATACCAGCTAAATTCAACAATTTGTTGGTAGTGACATTTCAAGTTATAGGAATTTTCTCAATCATGAAGGATTGAAATTCTTCCATGAGCATTTGTACAATAACCAGATACTTGCTCATCACCTCCTCTTTCCCTACATGTCTCCTTTTACTTGATTCACAATCAATTGTAAGTCAAAAAAGGCATCAACTTTCTTGACTCCAACTTCCTTTGCCAACTTTAGCCCAACAATGAAGGCTTTACAAATTTATTATTGGTTGCTAGGAATCCAAACTTTAATGCATACTATATCTTCACATTATGTGGCCCTTATAAGATAAGGCCTGCTCTACTTCCTTCCCTTGTGGAGGAGCCATCCATGTACAGATTCCAATTAAGTTTCTCAACCATGTCAACACTGTCCTCCTCTTTAGTGAATTCAACCACAAAATCTACCAAAACTTAGGACTTTAATGCCATTGGAAGCTTTTACTGCATACCATAGGTACTCAATTCAAGGGCATACTTCATCATCCTTCCCTAGGAATCAAGTTGTTGTAAGGTTTTCCATAGTAGTTGGTTAGTAAGGACTATAATTTGATGAGCTTCAAAATATGATTTTAGCTTCCTTGCTAAAATTACCATAACTAAGAAAAACTTTTCAATCTTGGTGTATCTATGCTCTAGGCCTTGTAAGACATGTCACACATAATCGATCGGCCTATGCTCTTTTCCATCTATTCGAATAAGGATAAAGGAAAGAGTTCAACTATTGATAAATAAATATAAGAACAAATCTTCCTCAAGAACAAGCTTCAAAAGCACTAGTAGTGAGCCAAAAAATCTTTAAGTTCTGTAAATACACCCTTGCATTTGTCAGTCCACCGAAACTCTTTAAGGTTCTTCAAAATCTTAAAGAACTCTAAGCATCTACTTACACTCTCTAAAATAAATCTGTTTAGGGCGACAATCCAACCTATCAATTCCTAAACTTCCTTGACTATATTTGGGGACTTCATAATCGTTATCATATCAATCTTTCTTAGGTTCACTTCAATGCTACGTTGGGTTACCATATATACTAAGAATTTACCTAAGGTAGCCCTCTACATTTTTGTGAATTCAACTTCATGTTGTATCTCCTCAATGTGTCAAATGTCTTATGCAGATTAGTAAGGTGTTGATCTTCTTCTTTACTCTTGACTATCATATCATCGACATATACTTCAACATTAATGGATTTAGGGCTTCAACATTTATGTTACGATTCTTCGATAAGTTGTACTAGCATTCTTTAGCCCAAATGGCATGACCATATAGTAATATGTCCCAAAGTTTGTAACAAATGATGTTCATACCTCATGTTCCTTTTCCATTGTGATTTGATTATAGCTAAAGAAAGCATCCATGAAAGAGAGCAAGGCATGTCCGGTAATTGGATCAACCATTTAATTGATCCTCAATAAAGGGAAACAATCCTTAGTGCAAGCCTTATTCAAGTTAATGAAGTCTATATACATATGGCATTTGCTATTTGACTTCTTGACCAACATGAAATTATCTAGCCATGTTGAATTAGGCTTTTCCTTTACAAACCCTGCCTTCAATAACTGCTAAAGTTCCTCTTCAATTATTGCTTACCATTCAAGGGCGAAATGCCTCTTCTATTATTGAATAACTTTCGTATTGGGATCTATCTGTAATTTATGTGTCATAACTTCTCTTAGGATGCTTGGCATATCTAAGGAGTCCATACAAGTACACCAATGTTACGCTAAAGGAACTTAATTAGGTCCTATTGGATTTTCGTTGGCAATGGCCTCCCTATCTTACTTATCTTATCCAGATTGTCCCCAAGTTGAATATTTTCTACTTCTTCGACATTCTCCATATTACTAGGCTTCCCCTCTATATTGACCTTAATACAGAAGACTTCCTCACACCTAAGATTTCTTAAATATAATGATTTTGCTATCTACTAATCCCCCTTGCACACTCCAACTCCAATTGGAGGTGGGAATTTTGCTTTAAATGTGCCATTAATAGGACTATGCTGAATAAGTGCTAGTGCGGTTGGCCCATTATCAAATTGTAAGGAGACCATCACTTTATAACAAGGAAATATACTTTTTCTTTTGCCACATTCTCATCATCTCCAATTTAGATTGGAAGAGAGATCACTTCAGTTACTCGTATAGGTTGGTTTTTGAAAGCGTACTAGTCATAATCATAAGATCTTAATTGCATTTTAAACTTTAGCTTCATTTGATCAAAGACATGTTAAAAAATAATATCTACCAAACTTCCAGTGTTAACCAGGATCTTCTTGACCCCAAAGTTGGCAATTCTCACACTAATTACCAGCACGTCATCATAAGGCCTTTACGCACCTTTGAAATCCTTCTCTATAAAAGAGATGGAATTGTAGACTTCCACCTTCTTGCCCTATATATTATAAACATATTACATGGTGTTAGTTGAACTCAAAGAGTAAGACCAGCCTAAACTGGAGGTATTGTCAAGTCATTTTAGGGTGGGACTTTGTTCCTATAAAAATACAAAAGGCTAAGTGGTATTGAGACTAGTCCAGTATAGTCACTCTAATTCCTAAGTCAAAAATAGTTTAAGAAAGACATAAGTGAATGAAGGTAGAGTTAAAAGTCATAAGATAGCTCTTATAGCACTTTCTTTCCATATTTATAGGTGAACATCGAGTGTCTAAAATTGTAATTAATCATTAGTCATAGGTCAAGTGAAGGTCTTGTAATCAAGCATATGCCTAAAATATAGGAGTAATAGATAGTTATGTAATGAGATCGTATGAATCGTAATTGTTCATGCCACTTTCTTATGTTTAAACTAGACATATTAACATGCTGAGCTTCAATGCCCATCAAGTAGACTAAGTCTCTATTGGCATTAGCTGAGAATAGTATTAGTCGTCTTCTTACCAATCAAATGACCTAGTAATATATTAAGGTGAAGTCCGACTATCAACATTTACCTCCTAACTCTTGTAGTTGAGAATTCAACTATGGGAGTAAATGAAGCTTAATGCTCAATTTAGGTAGTTGGATGGTTAAGACTAAGAAGAGTTTCCTTGATGCCAAGTGACATGGGAAAGTTTGAACTTTTTTTATTTTGAAATGAGACGAATTGTAGCCTAAGCTAAAGATTGTAGCCTTTTAATTCCTACCCATTCACTTTTCTGTAGTAGCAAGTAAATAGCTGTCATCCTAGCCATCATTATGCTACAAGAGCTAATAACTATCAATAACACGATAACTATCAGATTTCTAACTCATAACACATGTCATCAATCCATACTTGACCATCTAATTGAAACCACATTCCTATCAAAAACATATTAAGGTTATGATGAGATTTCTCGCTCTTTTTTCATTTATATCCACTCTCAGAATTTCTATTAGCTTTCAACATTTCATTTTGCAAGTTTTCATCTAGCTCTTGATTTCCTCGTATAACTTCAATCAAGTATGGGTCAAAGTGTCAGTTGTTGACTTATACTCTCAAACTCTAAAGCAACCATATTCGAGTCTATTTCTCTCCCGCAAAAAAGGAACAATTTGGCGTGTTCTTCAAGTAGATTGATAGATAACATAAAGGAGCGATGGGAAAAACTCACTCGCATTAATGCTCTTCTAGTGAATAACTATCCAGATGATAGGAAAGGAAGATTTATAGCCAGGTAGTTGTATAATAATGTTATTTATAATAGTGATTCCCCAGATGGAGTGGTGGGTGGTGCTATTAAGATACTCGTCTCGAAATATAATAAATATTAGCAAGATTTTCCTAAGACATGGAATTAGCGTAAGCTAAGAGATAATGAGAAAGTGTGTATTTCAAGAGATTGTGAGTTTCATATATATCTAAAAAACCTCAATTTTGGACCACACTTTCCATTTTTTGCTTTTATCAATCCTTTAATTATTTATGGTTGCACCAAGTATGTTTTCACCAAATACTTATAAACTTTTCGTGGCGTTTGAGATAATCTATGAAGAGATTAAGGTTAATGCCATGCCCTAATTATTTAAATACTTCTTCACAATGAGGACGTAACCTAATGGTTAATATTTCGCAACCGCTTAGCAAGGTTGAAAATTTATGGATAGGTTAGAGTCTAAAATCCATAAATGGCATGACAAGTATATGTCTATCATATCGAATGAAGATTTGGATTTTTGGACCCAATAGATTGAGCCCATCAATACCAAAGACATTGACTTGATGTCGAATGATGCTATTGCAGCCAAAAAGACTCAAGAAAGAAGAAAGAATAAAATGTTTTTTTAGGGATCCAAAGAAGATAACAAAACAATATGAGAGTAAGGATCTAATCTTTCCCAAAAAAGAATGTAAGTACTAGAGTAATCGTCGTGCCAAGTAGAGCTACAAGAGGAAAACCGTTCTCGTGACTTAAGGGGAGAATGGTCACCTTTGAGCTTCACTCAACATAGATCTCATAAGTTCTTGATTTTTCTCTCTTTCCTGTTTAGGATAGTCGTATCCTTTATTACAGACATGGGTGCAAGCAATGTAGATCCTGCCAAACTGTTGGCCTAAGCAAAGGCCAAAAAGCTAAAACTTGATAAACATACAGCCATCAAAGCATCGATCACTTGGTCACTCGTACCAAAAATGATTGCCTAGGAGAAAGTCATAAAGTAAGCTATTGCTCTAAAAAAGGGGACTCATCCTGCTGATAAGGGTCAAGGGATTGAACAGACTGAAGCCATTAAGGCTACATAACTTGAGGTGATCCCTTCCTTAAAAAACATTCCTTGAGAGGAAATGCCGGGAAAATCTTACCAAGAGATCAGTGGTAATTGCAGCGTCGAGGTAATTCCTTAAGAGATAATAAAAGGCCCTTTAAGCCAAACAAACAATGAGCTAAGTCCCAAAAAAAAAAAAAAAAAGAAGAAGAAGTAGGAAAGAGCTGGTTAGTCAACCTTCGTCCAAAAAAAGCAGGGGTCTAGAGAAGAAGATAAAGGAAGCTCTAAGAAATAAAGCTCTTAGCATTAGTTTTATCAAGTTTACCCCCAACTACAAAGTAGGTGAATACTTTGTGCCATGCTAGAGACTAAATGTACTGACCTTGGGTAATAAGACAAAGTCCTTAGACTTAATGGAGGGAGTCATTCTCCCTAGCAATAAGGAGATCACAAAAAAGGATGTAGATAGAGTAAGCAGTTGTAATAAGGGTCATATTATCGTCAAGTTGTATGATTTAAGTAATAATCATCTTTTTGTTTACAGCTCATGTTCTATTGCTGAAATAATTTGCTTGCGTACAGATTAGCAGCCTTATTTTGATGGCTTTTTGTGAAGCTGAGAGAGAAATGAAGAAGGTAATATTTACATATCATTGCTTTGCTGGGAAGCAAACGATTTATTCATCTTTTTTAATTTATTGCAGAAGGTTGAGGAGGCATGTAACTCCTTAAAGGCTTAGATTGTTGCTGTCGATAGCACAAGAATTAAAGCCAAGATGGAGGCTAAGAAACTACAAGAAGAGCTTTCAGCCAAGAAGCTGGCACATTCCTTGGTGGTCAATGAAGTCTCAAGCCTCAAGGCTAAGAATAAAGAGCCATATAAAGAGGTCGAGGACCTAAAGGAGGAGCTTCTCAAGAAGCAAGAGGAGTGTTAGGGGTTAGGACAAATAATCACCTTAATGAGTGGCGAGGGGGATAGGTTAAGGATCTGAATAAAGGAATTAGAGATAAACAACTTGAAGCTAGAGTCTCGTGTTGCTGAATTAGTAAAGGCAACAAAAAAGAAGCCCTCCGTGAAGGAAGCACTATAAATCATGACTCCTAATCTATAGTATGAGAAATTGCTCCAAAAGAAGCTTCTACAGGGGGTCTAATAGGTAAGAAAAGAAATTTTTAAGCTTCACCCTAACTATGATTTGTCATGCTTGGACTTTGCCGACGTAGATGATAATGATGTCAATAGTAGCGGTGAAGAAGTCAACAAAGAAGTGGAGACAGAGGTTCAAGGGTAGGGTAACAATGATGAAGCCAATATTAATGCTCCTGTTAATGAGAAGGAACCATCACCTAAAGAGACCCCCTATGTTCATAAAGAGACATCCACCTACTCCAAAATACCTAGTGCCGAAAAAGAAATAAGCTCCAAAAAGGTCCCATCTTCTTCTAATCAAAACAATACTTCTACCCAATCAAGGAACAAGAATGTCCCAGATTCATGAGACAATCTATTAATTTGTACTTTATTTTTGTAATTGTTGCATGGACTTAATATGGTCAAGATGCAAACCATGTATTGTAATGGGATATTCATCCTTTATGCCCTTTATTTCCAGTACCTATGTTTGTAAAGAGACATCCACCTACACTAAAATCCCTAGGCTCAAAAAAGCTCCAAGAAGGTCCCATCTTCTTTTGATTAAGACAATACTTCTGCCCAATCAAAGAACAAGAACATCCCGAATTCTGGAGACAATCCTTTAATTTGTACTATATTTTTTTAATTATTGTATGGACTTAATATGGTCAAGATGCCGACCATCTATTGTAATGGGATATTCATGTTTACGGCCTTTATTTCTAGCACATTTCATTTCATGTGCAATTTATTAGTTTTTGATACGTTTTATTACATGTGCATGTTCTTTCTTTTAGGTATGTTTTATTTCAAGCGTGTTAGATGTCTTTTCATGGACATAAAGTTCGTTAGTCACATAGGACGTGAACTAATGTTTTTTTCTTAGTAGAATGATTACCTATTAAAAGGCAAGATAGAGTTCATTTTATTATTTCTCGACATATTATTAAAGAAGAATTAATGTTACTTATCAATAATTAGTAAGCTCATTAACTATTATAGGTTTGAACTTATTAAACATTGGTTCATTCATTGTATAGCTAGAACTTCATTAATTCGTTAATCATGCACTAATCGGGAATGAAAACAATGGGAAGTAAAGATACTCATATAAACTTGAAACGAACATTTCATACTTGAAACAAGATGTAGGACGCTACCTTACAATGTTTAGAATAGAAACAAACTATAACATCAAAGGAACTAAACAAAGTAAAGCTTCAGATTCTTAGCATTCCATGCTCAAGGGATGATTGTCCCATCTAGCTTTTCTAGTCAATAGTTCCCCTTGCTTACGAATTTTCGAATCCTAACAAGATCTTCCCAATTTGCATCAAGTTTTCCTTAATAATCTCATGCACCAGTTGCCCCTAATTTTCTGCAAACTAGATCTCCAAGTTGAAACACCTGATGTTTAACCTTTTGATTATAATATCTAACTGCTCTGTCTTGATATAGAACAACTCTCGTCCTTGCAACATCTCTTATCTCCTCGATTGTATCCAAATTGGTTGAAAGGGTGACCTAATTAGCCATTACATCAAAGTTTAGTGTATGAAGATTAGGTAGATCCATCTCAATCGTTAGGACAGTGTCCAACCCATATGCCAATATGAAGGGTGTTTCTCCAGTTGAAGTCCTGTAGGTAGTCCTATATCCCCATAAAACACTCGATAATTCATCAACCCACTTACTCTTGACTTGATCAACATTTCTCTTCAATCTATACAAGATGATCTTATTAATAGCTTCCACTTGCCCATTAGTTTAAGGATGAGCCACTAAAGTGTAATTCAGTTGAATGCTATATTTCTCATAAAATGCTTGAAACTTATCATTATCAAACTGTGGTCCATTTTTAGTGATTATCATAAATCTAACCCCAAATCTCGATATGAAGAAGTTGAAAATAAAAGCTTTAACCCTCTATTCAGTGATTCCAGTCACTACTTCAACCTCTACCCATTAAGTAAAATAATCTACAACAACTATGACAAATTACTACTATACTATAGACCTTGGAAATGGTTTGAGTATATCCGATCCCCATTAAGCAAAAAGCCAAGGGCCAGTATGGCTGTGGAGTTTAGTAGATTTTGCATCTTCTCTCATAGTTAACCAATAATAGTCAAGTCACAGTATGTGGACATACAAGGTTTGGCCTTTCACATGGTTACTATAGATACCACAGTATAATCAGATAGTATTCGTGTACATCCTTCGATAGAAGACAACGAAGATAAGGTTGGGAAAGGCCATGTTTGTACAATTGGTCATCAATCAACATAAAATTTGAGGCCTGATAAATCAACCTACGAGCTTCTTTCCTTACATCAAGGAAGACACCATCCTTTAAATAGTTTGTAATTGGATCCATCCAAGACTTCTCCTTTAGGCAAGAAGCCAACTCGTAGCTCTGGTCAACAGCTTGTAAGCTCTTATTAGGAAGATACTAAATAGAGAGCTCATCATTTAAATCATGGAGTGCTATACTGGCTAATTTCAACAACTTATTGGTAGAAATGTTTCTACTTCTTGGTATTTTCTTAATTGAAAGGGATTGAAACTCTTCCTTAAGCATTTCTACTATCAGTAAGTACTTGCTCATCACTTCTTCTTTTGCCACATAACTCCCTTTGACTTAATTCATGACTATTTATGAGTCAGAAAAAACTTGAACTTTCTCAGCACCAACATCTTTTGCCAATTTGAGCCTAGCTATTAAGGTTTCATAATCAACCTCATTATTGCTGGCTAGAAACCCAAACTCTAAAGCAAAATTAACTTTCACATTATGGGTTCCTTATCAAATGAGGCCTACACTACATCCTTCAACATATAGATTCCATATCAGCTTCTCAACCATCTTTATCATGTCCTCTTCACCATTAAACTAGGCAACAAAATCTACCAATACTTAAGCTTTTAATGCTGTTCTAGGTTTATACTATACACCACAGACATTTAGCCTTAGAGCATACTTCATCATCCATCCTAAGGAGTCTAGTCATTGTAAAGCTTGTCGCAAAGGATTAAGGACAACAATTTGATTTGCCTCAAAGTATGGCTTTAACTTTCCTGCCAAGAGAACGATTGCCAATATAAATTTTTCAATATTTGTATATCGGTGTCCTAGCCCTTATAAAACATGGCTCATACAATAAATTGGTTGATGTTCTCTACCTTCTACTCAAACCAAGACAGAGGAAAGAGCTCGGCTGCTAACTGACAAATACAGGTACAAATTTTCCTCTATAATAGGTGTTAAGAGTATTGCCGGTGACACAAGAAACTCCTTCAACTTGTTGAACTCTCCTTCACACTCATTAGTCCACTGGAATTCTTTTAGGTTCTTTGATATTTTAAAAAAAACTTTGCCAATCTGTCTACACTTTTCAACACAAATCTATTTAGAGTAGCTATTCACCTAGTTAGCTCCTAAACTTCCTTGACTGTACAAGGGGACTTCATATTTCGAATAGCAATGATCTTCCTTTGGTTTGCTTCAATGCCATGCTAGGTGACGATATAACCTAAAAATTTTCCTAAAGTAGCACCAAAAACATAATTCTACGAGTTTAGTTTCATATTGTACCTCCTCAAAGTGCCAAATGTCTCCTCAAGATCAAGAAGATGTCGATTTTCTATCTTCCTTTTCACAATCATGTTGTCAACTTATTGATAGGAATCAACCCCTTAGACCAATCACATGCAATCAAGCTAAAGGACTCCAAGGACATGCTCAGAGGATACTAGCTCTAAGCCATAGCCAAGATAGGGATTCTTATCCTAAGTTGATCTCCTGCTAACCTGACTATCAGATCTTTACGTATATCAAACCCACCCCTATTCAACAGCAACACTTAATCCCAAGAGACAACTTAAGAGTAGCCGGAGCAAGCTCCCAATCCAACCATAAGCATCTGACCCAGAATCAAGCTGACTTCTCTTTAGAAGAACTAATTGGTCCTTAACCTGGCCCACATTAAGTCAACCCATAACCACAAGTGTTACTTTATTTCCGCCTACCTTGTACCATATTTCTCCTATTAAGACGCCAAGTGACACATGTCTTTTGACACAGTATTTTAGAATGATTCTTTCTTTTTCACACTGAATTTTCTTTTCTCTTTTACCCTTTTTAGTATGTTTCTTGTAACCTAATTATAAGGATACTCTTTTTTATCTTTTCATACATGTATAGTAACCTTAATGGATGGGTATATAAACCCCCATTTGTTTGTATGTAGACATATATCATCAATATCAGATTATTCAAGTATCCTTTGAGCAACCTTAGTGTTCTTATTACGCTTCAACTCTTATCTATTCCCTTTAGCAAGAAGTAGTGGCGAGTGACCTTTCAGTTCAAACCGATGTGTTATATCTGGTGAATTGTAGGCTGAGTAGGATCAAGTGGTGCATAATATCCCTTCAATGGCTGCCTAGGATTGCTAGCTTTTCTTTTGTTTCTTTTTTGATTCATTTCGTTGTAGTGCTTCTCCATGTATCCAAAGACATGCATGTTCTACCAAAAAGAGGTGATATTCCTAGGGTTTGTAGTATCAAGGGAAGGAATCCGAGTAGATGAGGAAAAGATCCGGACTGTTCTAGAATGGTTGATACCAAAGAATGTTATTGAGTGCCGAAGTTTTTATAGCCTAGCTTCTTTCTATTAGTGATTTATCATAGACTTCAATACAATAGCTGCCCCCATTGACCAAATTGACGAAGAAGAGTGAAGGATTCAGGTGGAACAATCGAGCTAAACAAAGCTTTAGGGAAATCAAGGAGAAGCTCACCTCGGCACCTGTCCTTTCACTGCTAAATTTTGACAAACCCTTTGAATTAGAATGTGATGCATTGAGAGTTGGAATTGGTGCTATCCTAATGCAGGATTGACGACCTGTCACCTACTATAGTGAGAAACTTAATGGTCCTACCTTGAACTATTCTATGTACGAGAAGAAGTTGTACTCCCTTTTATAGGCCCTCACTGTTTGGCAATACTATTTATTGCTACGAGAGTTTGTTATTTATACAGACCATGAGTCTTTAAGGCATCTTGGAAATCAGAATAAGCTTTCGAAGAGGCAAGCCAAGTGGTTAAAGTTTATGAAAGAGTTCTCATACAACATTCTGCACAAGAAGGGAAGTGCAAATGTAGTCGTCGACACTTTATCATGACGGCAAACTCTATTAACTACTTTACAAACAAAATTATTGGGATTCTCACTCATTACTAAGCAGTATGCTAATGACCCTCACTTTGGTTCCATTGTTGAACAATGTCGAGAAGGAATAATTGTTAGAGGATATTATCTTAAGGATGGCTATCTATTCAAGGACCGCAAGCTATGTATTCCAAACTGCTCCATACGTGAGCTATTGGTCAAGGAAGCTTACAGCGGTGAACTTCTAGGCCACTTTAGAGAGGTCAAGACAACCAATCTATTAAAGAAGAACTTTTACTAGCCAAGTTTGGCTAAGGATGTCCATAAGGTAGTTAGTGATTGTAAAGTGTGTAAGCATACTAAGGGGAAGAGAAAACCCCATAGAGAGTACATGCCACTGCCAACACCAACCTTACCTTAGGCCAACCTCAGCATGGACTTTGTCCTAAGGTTGCCCTAAACATCCAGAGGAAAAGATTCTATTTTTGTTGTAGTGGATCGTTTCAACAAGATGGCATACTTCATTCCATGACATCGAACCAACAATGCTTTATATATTGCTAATTTGTTTTTGCAGGAGATTGTCCGATTACATGGGATACTAAAGACTATTATCTCAAATCAGGACACAAAATTTTTGAGCTATTTTTGGAACTCTTTAGAGAAGACTAGAACTAAACTTGTATTCAGCTCCAATAGCTACCCCCAGACTGATGGTCAGACTGAAGTGGTAAATAGGATGCTAAGTAATATGCTCAGAGCTGTCATGGGAAAGAACATGAGGGATTGGGATCTATACCTCCCAGTTGTGGAGTCTGCATATAATCGAACTATCCATAACACTACTAAGAAGACCCCATTTGAGGTCTTCTATGGCCTTAACCCAGCAATTCCTCTTGATATGATCAGCACCCCAATGGCTACTGAAGAGAGTTAATCTAAAGTTGATTGAGCCCAAGAATTGCATGAGTTATACTAGTCTATAACTAAGAAGATCATGAAGTTCAATTAGAGATAGCAAGAAATTGGTTGCCGAAGCTACCGAACTATTTCTTTCCACCTAGGAGACTTAGTATGAATACATCTCAGCCAAGAATGATTCCTACACTTGAGACAAAACAAGCTATGTCCTTGAGCTAATGGTTTATTCAAGGTCTTGAAGAAAATCAACCACAACACCTACAAAATCGAGTTACCTGATTACTACAGAGTTTCTTTCACCTTCGATGTGTCCAATCTGATCCTTCACCAACCAACAAAAGAAGACTTTGCAAGTACCCTAGAAGAAAGAGTAAAGACCACTCTAGATTTGGGGACAAATCTTTTTTACCCTTAAGCAGATGATAGGAATTGACCTCTCGGACCAATCACGTGCAACCAAGCTAGAGGACTCCAAGGACTCACTTGGTGGATACTAGCTCTAGGCCATAGCTAAGACAGGGATTCCTATCCTAAGCTGATTTCCTAATGACCTAACTATCAGATCCTTATATGCGTCAAACCCACCCCTGTTCAACAGCAACGCTTTATCCTAAGAGACAACCTAAGAGTAATCGAGGTGAGCTCCCAATCCAACCACAAGCATCTGACCCCAAATCAAGCTAACTTTTCTTCAAAAGAACTAATTGTTCCCCCAACCTAGTCCACATCAAGTCGGCCCCTAACCATGAATGTTACTTTGCTTCCGCCTATCCTATGCCATATTTCTCCCATCCAGACGCAAAGCAACACGTGTCTTCTACCATAGTATTCCAGAATAATTCTTTCTATTTCAAACTAAATATCCTTTGTCTCTCTTTATCCTTTTTAGTATGTTTCTTATAACCTAATTATAAGGATACCTTTTTTTGTTTTTTCATACATATACAGTAGCCCTAATGGATAGGTATATAAACCCCATTTGTTTGTACATAGACATATATCATCAATATTAGATTATTCAATTATCCTTTGAGCAATCTTAATGTTCTCGTTACACTTCAACTCTTATATATTCCCTTTAGCAAGGAGTAGTAGCGAATGGCCCTTCAATTTAGACCGGTGTGTCATATCCAGTAAATTATAGACTAAGTAAGATCAAGTGGTGTGTCATATTCATTCGGTAGCTGCCCGGAATTGCTAGCTTTTCTTTTGTTTCTTTTTTGGTTCATTTCATTGTAGTGCTTCTCTATATGTCCAACCCCGAAGATGCATCACATATACTTCGACGTTACAATGAATATGAGGCTTAAACAACTTGGTGACAAGCCTTTAATAGGTCGTACCAGTGTTTTTAAGCCCAAAGGGCATCACTGTATAATAGTATGTCCTAAAGTTAGTGACAATGGATGTGTAAACTTCATCTTCCTCATCCATTTTAATTTGAACATATCCATAAAGGATAGTAAGGCATGTCTGGCAATTGAGTTAACCATTTGATCTATTCTTGGCAAAGGGAAACAATCTTTGGGTTAGGCATTATTCAAATTCGTAAAGTCTATGTAAATACACTATTTTCTATTAGACTTCTTAACTAACACAAAATTGGCTAGCTAAGTCAAATAAGGCTCTTCCCTAATGAACCTTACCTTTAACAGCTTTTGGACTTCTTCTTCGATGGTTGTCTGCCATTCAAGAGCAAAATGCCTTTTCCTCTACTAAATCACCTTTACATTGGGATCAATTTGAAGCTTGTAGGTTATTACATCTCTAAGGATGCCCAACATATCTAAGGGAGACCATACAAACACATCGGTATTATCCTATAAAAAGATAATCAAACTTTGGCGGATATCTACCGACAAAGGTTCCCCTATCTTTGTTGTCTTCCTAGGACCATTTCCTAACGAGATCTCTTCTGTCTCTTCCTTAACATTTTCTATGCTCACTAATTTTTGTTCCGAACAAGTTTCAACTTGAAAATTTTCCTCACATCATAGTACCCTTAGATACAAGGATCTTGCTAATTATTGGTCCCCTTTACATACACTAACTCTAGTGGAAGTGTGAAATTTGGCCTTAAAATGCACAATTGAAGGGATCATATTGAATAAATGCTAACATGGTCAACCCATGATTATGTTATATGGGGACCAACATTTAACAACAAGGAAATCTACCTTGTCTTCCACAACATGCTTGTCATCTCCAATCTAGATTGGAATCAAAATTACTCAAGTGACCTGAATGGGTTGATTATTGAAAGCATATAAATCATAGTCATAAGATCTTAGCTACACTTTAATCTTTGGCCTCATATAATCAAAAGCATGTTAAAAAATAATATTTGCCAAACTTCCAGTCTCAATAAGAATCATTTTTACCTCAAAGTTGCCAATTTTTCAACTAATTACGAATACATCATCATAAGGCCTCTAAATGCCTTATAAATCTTCTTCCGTGAAAGAAATTGAATTTTCGATCTTAACTTTCTTGCCCTATACATTACAAACATAATGATAATGTTAGTCAAGATCAAAAAGCTTAACCAACTTAAGGTGGAAGGTCCACTGACAATAGTATTTATTATACCATTTGATGCCCTATTACTACTTCCATCTCTTGCATCTTTCTCAACCTGAGAAGGCTACGTGACATTCTCTTGCTCATCATGTCTCCTTCGAGTTGGTTGCTCAATATTCTTGGCATTGTGAGCGAGAAACTTACTCAAATACCCTCATTAGAGTGCATCTTCAATTGTTAGGCTGGACACATTCATCGGTATTATGGCTCTATTGCAATGGAAATCATAATATTTATTGGAATTATGTCCTAAAGGATTTCCTCTTATCCTTTCTAGCCTTTGCAATTGTCAAGCCTGGTATTTCACCTTCCCGGTTTTTTTATAAAATTAGGTCTTCTCTAAACCAATCAGTACTAAACCCTATCCGTTTAATACTGATCCTCGACCAGGGTTTAAAAAAAAAAACCATTTTTTTTCAACTTGAAAAGACCTAGAGTCACCACCCGACCAGAGTTAGGAAAAAGGATTAAGCTATAACCAATTGGATGGATTGGTTATAACTTAGCTACTGGTCTATCGATTAAAAAACCTATTTATAAATATGGCTTTTTGAAAACCAAAGATCTGGATTTAAGGGCTAATTTATTAAACCCTAGACAGATACCACTTTTTAACTTTCCGAATTTAACTTTGCTTTTCAAATATACCCTTTTTAATTTCTAAAAACAATTAATCATGATACACGCGACTAAATTGATTAATTTATATAAATATCTAAAAATGAAAAAAATAAAAACTTCCACATTTTAAGTCGCCCCATACTTGCATACGAATACCTACGTACTCGCTATTCGGAATCAGACTTCCATAGTTCGTTTACCGAAAATATAGCGGGTTGATTTAATTTTAATTTTAGAAAAACGGCTAAGTTTACATTTTTATCCATTTTGATTTTATTTGAAAAAATTTCCTAAAGGTCTTAAATTGGTTTTATTTTTGGAAAACCTAAAGTGCCCTAATTTAGAAAGGATTCATTTTATTTTTATTTCTTTTTTTAAAAAATATGTTTTCTAAGGGACAAAAAGAAATAACAATCTTTATTCTTTCTATATACTTATTTATTTTTATTTTTATTTTTTATTTTATTTTATCTATTAGACTAAGTAAAATAACAAATAGATAAACTACATTTTGTTTCTCTTTTTTTTTTCTTTCTTCTTCTCTTTTCTTTTTCTTTTTCTTTCTTTTGTCTTTTTATTTTTCTCATTTTTTTTATTATTTATTTTTATTATACAACAAACTACAAGAAATGAAATAAAATAAAATAAATAATAAAAAAGAAAACATAAACAAAAATAGCAACAATTATTAAATTGGGAAATAGCCAGACCAAGCAAAGGGGATTTGGATTTGGTCAGCAGCGCAAATCGAATCCTCGGGTCGAGTCTGGATCAAGTCGGAGCTCTACGGATCGGGTCTAACAGGTTACAAGTCACCAACTGTAGAAGAAATCGAAGGTAATCGAAGGTGTGTTTTTGGGCTAATTGCAAAGGGAAAATTCGGTTTTTGTATGGTTTGTATTGGGTTTAGGGGGTGTAGGGACGATGCCACCACATTTGGTGGCTATCTAGTGGTGGTTGCGGTAGTGCGATTATAGATAGTGGCTCAATTACGCGAGAGAGACAATGGAAAGAGGTCAATAGACAGTGGTGCTTCCTACAATTGGGTTTAGTGAGTATGTACGTACGCTGTGAGGTGGAGTGGCTAGGGGTCTTACGGTGGTGAGTGTGGGTCTGGTCGTATGACAGTAGTGCGGTCCTATGAGTTTCAAGAGTGAGAGAGCACAATGAAGAGTATATAGGTTACGTAGCCTAAGAAAGCGATGTTGTATGCTTGTGTGGGAAAGAGAATGCGATGTAGAGAGAGAAGGAGCTTGTGCAGTGGGGGGTTGGAGAGAGAGAGGTGCTTAGTGGAGAAACGGAGATAGCTAAGAGACAATGTAAAGGGAGAGAGAGGCGGCCAAGAGTGAGAGAGTGCGAAGATGAGAGTGAAAGGTAAAGAGAGGGAAACAGTAAGGGGAGAGAGGCTGGGATCTAGTAGGAGAGAGAGAGAGAGAGAGGGCCCAAAGAGAGAGAGATGCTAAGGGAGAGTGAGGTCTGTGTATTATTTTTTTTTTTTCAAAATGAATTCTGCCCCCCACCCCCAAGTGGGTCAAAATGAATTCCCCCCCCCCTTCTATACGTATTTTGTTTGTGTTTTTTTTTTTTCTTCTCCAAATCAATTTCTTGCTCTCTTCCTTTTAAAATGAACTATCCCCCATTCGTGTCTATGTGATTTGATAAAAAAGGAAAAGAATAAGGACGAATAAAGAAAGGGGAGGAAAAAATGGGGTGAAGGAAAATTTGTTATCATAGCTAATCATAAAGCGCCATGTATCGTAATTAGATACGTAGCCCAATGACAGCCTAACATGTGACAATGCAATGAGTTAAAAAAGAGAAGGACAAAAAGACATTTCTCTATGCCTTTAGTGAGTTTCGAACCCTTAATCTCCAGTTAATTCTAATTGCAATGTCCATATGTTTTACCGTTAGACCATTAGCATGTGCCTTGTCTATATGTGCAATTAAATTACACTTATGGACTCGATTAGCCTGGGCTACATTTAAATCTAAGCCCAGATTCAATGACCTAACTTCTAAACCTAAATTAAAATTAAAAATCTACAAAATGTTATTTTCTAAAATCTTATTATTTATTTCTTTTTCAATTTTTTATGACTTTTCAAAATTTTTATGTACTTTTCCAAAATTTTGTCTTTTTTGTATTTTTTCTAAAATTCTTCATTTTTTTGTGGTTTTCATTAATTTTCTATTTTTTTGAACATTTTTCTAATTTAAGACCTATAACTTAATTTGAAAATAGAAAATAAAAAATAAAAAGGGGGGCAAAATTTAAGGTGTCTACAACAATACCCCTCTTTGACTACACACTTCCGTCGATATGTCCATAATTGGACAATTGAGTGGTGTATGAGCAAAATATGTAAGGATGTGTGGCCATTTTTTCTCGGCATTATAACCTTAGGAACACTAATCATCATGTGTTCCAAGTTGATCTTTTATACTTTTCTTCTTATCGCCTTTCTAGTCTCCTCTACTTTGATCAACCTCTCATCAAGCTTTAATGTTGTCTTCCTAGCAAATCTAAGACATGGTCTTAGCCTTAAATTCAGCAAAATTTTTCAACTTATTTTTGGCTAAAGATATAAAAAAGTCTCCATAGGGTTTAACTGTATCAATAACTACATTGAGAGAAATGCTCAAGTCTAACTCCGGAATCTAGACCATCTTAGCTACGAATTAAGCTAAATAGTCCTTAATAAATTCATTTGATTTTTGCTTTATGGTGTTAAGGATAGAAGAATCCTTAAAAATGAAGCTTACTTGCAAGAAAGTGGTGTAAAAACACTTCTACTAAATCTTCGAAACATAATATGGTGCTCAACTTCAAATGTTTAAACCATGTACTAACTGCATTCCTCAACATTGAGGGGAAAGCATAGGAAGCTATGGCAACACTTAAGTCAAGAATCTTAACTAAGGTGTAGTAATATTCAAGATGATCTCTAGGATACCTTGTTCCATCATTAGTCTCAAGTTGTGGCAGCTTAATGTGTTGTGGTATCAATTCATCTAAAATCTCAGGGACAAAAGGACTCTTCTTTATTTGGAATTGCTTACTCGTTAAAGTAGGGGTGCTAACACACGAAAGTCCCACATGGTGCACTTGTGTGGTTACTTTCCCTTATTTCTTTTCTTAAGAGTAGGGGTCGAAGGTTTGAATGTAACTTCAACCTACTTTCTCGGTAATTCAAGAGAATAGATCAAATTACCACTATTCTCAGCACTATGACAGTCGTGTTCTTGGTTTTAATTTGGGTAGACAATTTTGTGGAGAAGGTTAAGGATCTCGTCATGTTTTTTGTTAAGTTCTTAGTTTTCTTTGGCTAAGTCAAGGTAAAGTTGCTCCAACTTAGCCAAGCACCATTCGTCATTATGCCTGCTTGCCTCTACCTAGTGTTAAGGTGAAGAACCAACACCTGCACTTTTTGTCATCTTTGTCTTCACCATGTAGATGAGTTATGAAAAATAAATGGTGCCAAGTGTTATCAGGTGATTTTAGGGTAGGAATTTGTTCCTACAAAAATACAAGAGGTTAAGTGGTACCGAGGCTAATCCAGTATAACCACTCTGATGCTTAAGTTAGTAATCATTTAAGAAAGAGATAAGTGAATGAATGTAGAGTTAAAGGTCATAAGAGAGTTCTTATAATGCTTTCTTTCTATATTTATAGGCAACCATCAAGTGTCTAAAATTACAATTAATAATTAGTTATGGGCCACATGGAGATCTTGTAATCAAGCACATGCCTAAAATATATGAGTAGTGGGTGATTATGTAATGAGATCGTACCAGATCGTAATTACTCATGCTACTTTCTTAGGTTCAAACCAAACATATTAATAGGCTAGGCTTCAAGGCCCATCAAGTCAACTGAGTCTTATTTGGCATTAGTCGAGAATAGTATTAGTCGTCTTCTCACCGGCTAAATGGTCAAGTAATATATTAGGGTGAAATCCGACTATCAGCAAGAAGGTCCAACAATAATGGTGTTTATGACATCATTTAAAGCTCTACTATTATTACCTCCTTCTCTCACCGCCCTAGGTCAGCCATTCAATATTCCCAGCATCAGAAGCTAAGAACATGCTCATATATCATCACTGGATTGCATCCTCAATAACATTTTGGGGCTGTATACATTCGTTAATGTTATGGCCTCTATCACGATGAAAACTACAGTACTTGTTTGAATTCTTAGGTGATGGGTTTCCTCTCATACACTTAGGCCATTAGATACCCTTTGGTTCTGTAGTTCCATCAATATGTCAAATATTAGACAATTAAGGGGAGTGTAAACAAGATAAGTCGATATACTTAGTCTCTTCCTTTCACCATTATCACCTTTTAAGAACTAGCTGTCACATCCACGAAGTCGATCATTTAAACTTTTCTTGATCTTATCATTTTTTTATTACCCCTATTATAGTCAACCTTATGCTAGGCTTTTATATTGTCCTCTTACCAAATGTAAGAGGTAGCTTTGGCTTTAAATTCTATAAATGTCTTCATCTTATTCTTAGCTAGAGATTTGAAGAAATCTCCACATGGCTTGACTCCATCTTCACTACATTTAAGGTAATACTCATGTCTAACTTTGAGATTTGAACCTTCTCAACCATAAATTGAGCTAGATAATCTCTAATAGACTCATCATATCTCTATTTAATGGCATAAGGATAGATGAGTCCTTAACTAGGAGTTTACTTGTAAGGAAGTATTGCAAGAATACCTTTGCCATCTCATCAAAGCATGTAATACTATTCTATTTTAAATGTTTGAACTAGGTGCAACGGCATTCCTTAAAGTAGAAGGAAATGCTTCTTAAGCTGGTAAGCTACAGCATCACTCAAGCCGTACAATTTAGTAATGGTGTGATAATACTAAAGATGATTCTTGGGATCTTTCGTTCCACCGTACATCTCAAATTACGGCAATTTGACATGACATGGTATCACTTTCTCCAAAATTTTTGGAATAAAAGGTGATAGAAATCAAACCATTAGACCCCTAACCCGAGCCTAAGCCTAAACCCAAGGACTGGAAAGCATGGCTAGATGAGTTCTCTCTTCATGATCACACTTAAGGAATTCGAACTACTACAGTCTGCCGACCTAATGCCCTAGCAGAGCCAAACCTTCTTGTACTTATCAATAGTCTCCAGTTGTTGACTTAAGACACACTAGATAATAGCTCGACCCATCTGACTAGCTGCTCAACCTTCCTAGTACGGTCGAGTTGAATTCACTTTAGAAAAGTTACCTAATCAGCTCAATACTACTAAACAATCACCTTAGCTCAACATCATCACTTAGCAACAGCCAGGTTAACCAAACAATTGTCCATCTTTTTGCACGATGCACAAACATTAGTCATCTGCTACATATTCGAGGACCCCTGTAACAGATTCTTCCATATAGAATACTAATTTTTATTGTATTTTCAATTATACCCTTTATCATCCCTTGTACATTACTTATTTTAGACATTACCCTTTTGTCTTTTCCATCTTAGGTAATATGCCCTAATCTTTTAGGTATAAATACCTTTATAATAGGTAGTAGCATTACCATCATTTTGCTCTTTCTGATATTGAATATACACTTCTCCTTTCATGAGCATTATTCTCCATTGCTTACTTCACCCTTATCCTAACCCTTAAGTAAGGCTAGGTGGCGAGTACCTTCATTAAACCAGCTTGTGCTTCACATTAAGTTAAGCTATAAATCTTCGATAGTTCCATTGGTGCATCATATCCTTTGAAGCCAATCATAAGTTTGCTTGTTTTACTTTTCATTGTCATTTGTATGCATTCTCCACCCTTCTTTTCGTACTATCCACAAGCTTGAACCCACCCTAGCGATCGACCTTATCAGTCCTTGGTTTCAATTCATATCATCTTGTTATCAGAGTGGAGGTTCATTTGAGTAAGTTATGTTTGTGCTTCTTGTAAGTATTGTTTATTGTGATAATGTGTTATGGTTACATAAAAGTTAGCTATGAGATTTTGAGTAAGTAGAAGGAGTAATAGTTCGCAGTGGTTATATACTCTATTTTGCCCTATTTCAAACATATGAAAATAGAGCAAGTTTTATTTGGGTTTGACATTCTTTTGAGTAGTTGTGCTTGGGTTAGTTGGACTTTGGTGTAAAGGAGTATTATGTGTGAGATCTTTTGGCTTAGAACAATAGTATCTATTGTTTCTTATATCCTAAATTTGTGACCAAGTTTTATTAAAGAGAATGATGGACCTCAATGGTATTAGAGATGACAATAGCGGTGATGTTTACCATGGATGACAACCCCTAAACACCCTTAGGAGTATAGATAAACGAATTGATGAGATGGCTAACCTCATAGCCAATTTGACTAAAGCTGTCCATACATTAGCCTATTGACCTACTAAGGCCATGCAAAACACTCTACAAGCTACTAATCCAACGAAAGGACAGAACCTAGCTTAATAAGTTCAAGGTGGAGGTGTAGGAGGACGAGTATGAAGAAAGATTGACATAGGTGATATGGATCATGAAGGAGAAGAAGAGTAAAAAGAAGAAGACAAGTAAGCTTAAACACCTTGACGTACCGACCATGTGAAGCTTCAAATCCCTAGCTTCAATGGTTCTAAGGATGTAGACAACTATATAGATTGGGAGGAAAAGGCAAAACATATCTTTGACTATTATTAGTATGAAGATCATGAAAAGGTAAAGGTTGCTGCTATAGAATTCTTTAGGTATGCTACATTATGATGGAAGAACTTCTAGACCATGAGGAGTTAAGAAGGATATAAAGAGGTCAACACCTAGCCAAAGATGAAAAGGATTCTCAAAAATAGGTTCATACTAGATACCTACCTATAGGGCACTTTTGTTAAGCTTTAGGAGTTGTGACAAGGGAGCTGAACTAATGATGAGTACGTTTGGAAATTCCAAATGCTTATGATCCGATGTGAAGTAGATGAACCCCCAACTCGAACAGTATCCAAATTCCTTACTAGATTAAGGAGTGACATCCTAGATATCGTAAAATTTCAACAATTCACTACATTAGATGAGACTATAAGAATAGCCTAGTAAGTAGAAAGATAGAAGATGAAGAGGCCAAGTGACCCTCCGCTGAGCTGACCAATTCGATCAAGGTAACCTACTCAAGGAATTACCAGGCTCAGCAAAGTGCCAAGCTGAGTAGAAAGGCTAATGTTAGTACTAAACAAAAAGGCTAATGAACTGATGGTAAGGTGCTACCGAGAACTTATGAAAAGGTTAAAGGATCCAGGAGGAAGACAATCTAAATCAAGTTCTTTAAACACCAAGGGTTTGGGCACATAGCCACTCAATATCCAAACCAAAGGACCATGATTATCAAGGGAAATGTCCTAAAAATCGAAGTAAACAGCACAGATGAGGAGCCAAAAGAGGAAAAAGATGTAGAAAAGGAAATTTAGGTTAATACCGAACTGGTTAAAGAGGATGTGTTTGTAGAAGACCTAGATGAGTTAACTCTAGTTGTTCATCATGCAATGAATGCAGAGCTCTCTACTAAGGAGGAGTAGAGAGAAAACCTATTCCACATAACTTGCAAAGTAAATGAACAAGTTTATATGCTCATAGTGGATAGTGGAAGCTGCACTAATGTAGCATCTTCAACTTGATTAAGAAACTCAAGTTGCCAACCGTTTCACATCTAAAGCCATATAAGTTGCATTAGCTGAATGAAAAGGGAGCACTACATGTGACACAACAAGTGCTGCTACTAATCTCCATTAGAACCTATTCTAATGAAATTCTTTGTGATGTATTGCCCATGTGCTCATCTCATATGTTGTTAGGCAGACCATGGCTTCTTGACCAAAGAGTTATGCATGATGGATTCAAGAATACGTATGTGTTTGAGAAAGATGGTAGGAAAATTACCCTAAACCCCATGATGCCAAGCCAAGTATGTAGGTTGTAAGCTAAGTTGGTTTGTGGAACCAAGAAGGCTTTACTCCTAAGTTGAATAGAGTTGTGAGAGATTCTTAAAGCCGGTAAGCTGACCTTCTTGTTTGTCAAGTAACTATTAGAATTGAGGGAGTAAGTAGAGTTACCCCCAAAGGTTAAGGAGCTATTGGATAAATATACCGACCTATTCCTAAAACACTTCCTTAAAGGATTACCCCCATTTCAAGGTATAGAGCATTACGTTAACCTGGTACCCAGCACAGCCCTACCGAACAAACCTACCTATAGAATGAATCTTAAGGGAGCTTCAGAGCTCTAAAGGTAAGTCAATGAGCTATTAGAGAAGGGATATGTGAGGGATAGCCTTAACCCCTGTACTGTTCCCACATTGCTTGTACCAAAGAAAGATGGCACTTAGCGTATGTATATGGATAGGAAAGCTATCAATAAGATTATGATCAAGTACTGATACCGCATCCTAAGACTAGACAATATGCTAGACAAACTGAGTGGTGCGAAGGTATTCAATAAGATTGATCTGAAGTCAAGGTGCTACAAAATTTGGATGATATAAAGGGATGAATAGAAAACTGCTTTTAAGACCCAACATGGCCTGTATAAGTAGATGGTCATTCCTTTTGGATTATCAAATACCCTAAGTACATTCATGAGGTTGATGAATCAAGTCTTATAAGATCTTATCAGAAAATTTTTCATCATCTACTTTGGCAACATCCTTATCTATAGTGCCGACTTGGCGATGCACACTAACCATCTCAAAGCTTTTTTACCATGTACTCTAAGTAGAGAGATTAATCGAAAACCTAAAGAAATGTTGTTTCTGCAAAGAAGAAGTGATCTTCTTAAGTTACATGGTTAGTGTAAAAGGATCGAGGGTTGATGAAGAGAAGGTGCAAACCATTGTTAAGTGGTCGAACCCAACCTCATCACCGAAGTGAGGAGTTTTCATGGATTGGCATCATTCTACTAACACTTTATCTAAGGATTTAGTGCTATAGCAGCACCTCTGATTGAGCTAACAAAGAAGAATGTGGAGTTTTAGTAGGGAGACAAAGAAGAGAAGAGTTTTGCTAAAGTAAAAGTAAGGTTGAACTCTACCCTATCTTGGCTCTACCTAATTTTGATAAAGTATTTGAGCTTAAATGTGATGCGTCTGGTGTCGACATCAAAGTTAGGTTGATGCAAGAAGGCCAACTTGTCACCTATCATAATGAGAAGCTTAGAGGAGCATAATTAAACTATTCTATTAATGACAAGGAACTTTTGGCCCTAATCCAAGCTCTTCACATGTGGCAACATTATCTTCTACCAAAGGAATTTGTCATATACACAGATCATAAATCTTTTAGATACTTGTAGAGGCAATCTAAGCTATCTAAACACCAAGCTCGATGGATTAAATTTCTAGAAGGATTTAATTTCATCATTAAATACAAGCAAGACAAGAATAATGTAGTTACCAATGCTCTATCGAGAAGACATGTTCTTCTCACTGAGTTATAGACCAAATTGTTAGGGTTTACAAGCATTAAAGACCAATATCATAATGATTCTCATTTTGGCTCTATGTATAAGCACAATGGAGGAGGAAAAGCAATGGATAAGTACCATGTAGAGGATAGTTATCTATTCTAAGGTGACAAATTGTGTGTGCCAACCTATTCGACAAGAGAATTACTAGTGAGAGAAGCCCACAATAGAGGACTCTTTAGGCACTCTAGGGAATGAAGAATGTATGAACTATTGAATGATAGGTTCTTCTAGCCTAATATGAAACATGACGTGCATTATATGATAAAGGATGCGCTATATGTAAGAAAGCAAAGAGTCAACTAAAACAAGGGAAAGTAATGCCTCTACCTATTCCAACCAAACAATGGGTTAACCTAAGCATGGATTTTATCCTTAGATTACCCCAAACTGCTCGAGGCAAGTCATGTATAGGTTTAGCAAAATGACACATTTTATGCCTTGTACCGAAACTAACGATGCTTTAGCTATTATTTCATTATTTTTCCAAGAAGTAGCTCACTTACACAAAGTCCCGAAAAGTGTGGTGTCAGATAGAGACCCAAAATTTGTAAGCCATTTTTGGAGAACCCTCTAGCGTCAAATGGAAATGAAACTATTATGCAACACCTCCTACCATCCCCAAACTAATGGCCAAACAGGGGTTGTCAACAGCATCCTAAGATCACCACTCTGAGTTGTAATAGGAAAGAACTTAACCAATTGGGATGTTTTCCTACCAGTAGTAGAATTTACTGACAACAAGATGGTACATGCCAACACTGGTCACGCCCTATTTGAAGTCGTCTATGGCTTCAACCCTAAGCACCCCTCAACCACACCTCGATGCTACCCACTAACCAAGAAGATCCAGAAGCAAGAACTAGAACCTAATCCCTCCAGCAGATCTATCAACAAGTCTCCCAGCAAATTAACTAAGCCGCCAGTATACTAAGGGAGATAGGCAAAAGAAGGAAGACCAAGCAGTTTCTACCCGATGACCAAGTATGGCTACACTTAAGTAAAAAAAGGTTTCCTAATAAGATGAAGAACAAGTTGTCTACCAAAGTTGAAGGCCCATTCAGGATACTCCAAAAGATAAATGATAATGCATACTAACTAAAGCTACTAAAAGACTTTAGAGTATTAGACATATTTAATGTTACCAACCCAAAGAGAACTTGGATGAGGACCAACTAGATTTGATCCCAAATCCCAATTAACCTAGCGAGGATGATAGGAATTAGACAACCGGACCCCTAATCCCAATCCTAAGGATTAGAAAGCATGGTTAGATGAGTTCTTTCTACATGCATCACACTTCAAGAATCTGAACTACTACAATCTACTGACCCAATGCCCTGGCCAAGCCAAACCTTCTTGTTCTTATCAATAGTCTCCAATTATCAACCCAAGGAACATATAGACAACAACTCAGCCTATCTAACCAACTACTCGGCCGACCAGAATCCAAGTTGTACCTAGTACGTTTGAGTTAAATATTTACCTCGGAAAGGTCACTTGGTCAACTCAGCACTGCTAAACTGTCACTTCAATTCGACATCATCACTCAACAACATCCAAGCTAACTGAACAATTGTCTATCTTTTTGCTAAGCGCACAAACACTAGTCATCCGCTATGTATTCGAAGACTACTATTACAGAATCTTCTGTTTAGAATACCAATTTTGTTGTATTTTCAATTACACCCTTTATCATTCCTTGTACATTACTTATTTTAGACATTACCCTTTTTTCTTTTCCATTTTAGGTAAGATACGCTAATCTTTTGGGTATAAATAGCCTTGTAATAGGTAACTGCATCACCATCATCTTACTCTTTCTTATATTGAATATATACTTCTCTTTTCGTGAGCATTGTTTTCCATTGCTTACTTCACTCTTATCCTAACCCTTAAGCGAAGCTAGGTAGTGAGTACCCTCATTAGACCAACTCATGTATCACATCGAGTTAAGCCATTAGTCCTTGGTAGTTTCATTGGTGCATCATATCCTATGGAGCTGATCTAAGTCTGCTTGTCTTACTTTTCATTATCATTCACATACATTTCCCTTCTTTTTAAGCTTTCCATAAGCTCGGACCCACCCTAGCAATAAGCCTTGTCAATCCTTGGCTTTTGTTCATATCAAAAGGATTCTTCTTAATTGTAAACTATTGACTAGTTATAATAGGGGCGCTAACATGCAATGGTCAAGCATGGAGCGCCTGCTATGATTATTTTCCTTTATCTATTTTTTAAGTGCAAGGTTCGAAGTTTCGTGTCTCAATTTGACCTGCTTTCTTGGTAATTCAGTTAAATGGATCAAATTATGAAAGTCTTCAACATTATAGTCTCCATGCTCCCAATTGTGATTAGGCGAACAATGTTTCTAAATAAGATTTAAAATTTCATGAATAAGTCTAAAGTTCTTAAATTTTCTAAGGCAATAGATTATTGAACTTCTTGACTTATAAAAGCAACAACAAATGAATTTCTTTTTTTTATGGAAAATAGGGGTAGTAGTATTTATATTAAAGAGCCTATATACGTATTGTGATCCTTACATGTATAACTTTTATAAAAAAATACTAGTTAGGATCAACTAAGTCCCATACAAAAACATAGGAGCTATTATCTAAACTTAACAAGGATCGCACACTATTAGGAGGATCAGAAGTTGTTGTTTCATAATCTTTCATAAAGTGAGCAAGATTAGCCATGTAATCAACTACCTTACTAATTTCCCAGGTTAATGTTTGAGTTAGAACCCTTTGAGCTACAACTGAAAGACCATGTAAGCATAAAGAATACTAACAAACTTCCAAAACTATTTATTATTAAGAAAATGACTAAGCAGATGAATTACCATATCTGAATCAATATTTAATTCTAAAAAAAGTGGTTCAGATTTAGAGGTAACATTTGACTCCCCAATAAATGACCTATAGTTCTACAAAGACAGTGTCAATATTTCCTAATTTTGTGCAAAAACTAAATATCCATTTTCTATGTTTGTCCCTTAATACACCTCCAATTGCTGCTTCATGAGTGTCATGAATAACAGAAGCATATGTGTTAATTTTAACTTGATCATCTTAAAGTGATGTCCATTTAATTAGATATTAGACTATTCATTCTAATGGACATCGAGGAGAAGTGGTATGGGTATTGGTTTTAGCGAATTTAAACCATCATTAGATTTATTTTCCCTAGAAAAATAAAGAGTGATGCCATTTGAATGTTTAGGTTTATGTACTTAAAAAATAATCCAGTCAACATAGTTATTACTTGATGATTGGTTAAGAGGTATTGAAAGGGTTACCAACTAGTAAATGCTGACTACCATTACTGAAGTAAAATCTTATCTTATTTCTTCCAAAAGCTATAAACCTTTTTGTACAAGCTCCGAACCCTTTTCTTCCAATCACATATTTTTATTCAAAAACCCTCTTAGCCATTCTTGAAAGCTTTCTAACATCTTAATTTTCCATTTTACCCTCGATTAACCTTAATCTAACATTTTTACTAGTTTTGAACATTTATACTCCCAAATATCATTTAACCAATTGTAATGAATAATTATCCCATTTTACAAATCTAACATAGTAATTAGTGTTTCTTAAGCTATAGTCTTCCAAAATTTTTCTCATCTAAGTGTCTACAACTTTAACCTTTCCAAAAACTCAATCTTTCCCTAATGTAACAACCTGTAGAAACCTAGATGGAATTTGATCTTAGGATGTCTTAGTGCTAAACTAGACAAATTGGGAGTCTACTTAAAGCTTGTATTGGATTCATTTGAATGATGGAATAAAAAGGGTTTGCTATTCCAATTGTTAGATTCTTTGGTCCAAATATCTTAATTTTACAATTCAAGTCTTATAGCTAGTATTCACCTCTTCAAGTACATGACATGTGTTTGCTGGTTATACTTCTTAGGATAGGCAACTAATTAAACTAACTTATACCTAACCTAAAACTTGATTTTTTGGTTGTTCTTCGCTCATTATAGGGGCCAATGGTGACAAATCCTTAAGGGCAAATGTATTAGAGATCATGGTGTAGCAAGATCATAAGTACCCTTTTATTGTATGTCAACCTAAATCTAAATTAATTAATTTATTGCTTGTTATTTTGTACACTTAGCGTACATGTTATGCATTACCTATTGAGATTCTTTTTATTTTTCATCTTTTTTAGATACAGGTTCTGATGAGTGTGTTATGTTATATATGAATAGCCCTTTGTAGATGAGATTTAGGAGGAGTACGAGGTAAATTACTTGTATTTTTGTTATGATTAGACCTCGTAATGGGATATTGGAGATAATTGATGAGGGATGCTATTAGACTTCAGTCAATTAGTTGAATACTAATTTCAAGATACCTTGGGAATTGTTACTAATATTTCCATTTAGTTGTTTATGTCTTAGGACAAAGACTCCTAGAGAATTTTGAGTTTATTCCCCTTTAAGATGTTCTAAGAGTGTGATAAAACTCCTTATTGATACTTTAGTTTACCCTTGTGATCATGATACTCTTGTTTATGTGAATACTCTGATATTTTCCAAGCTTATGAATATCTCCACTCATATTTAGAAGATTGGTATTATTATGTATGTCATGGTAATGTTTGCAGATTCATGTGGTCTTCTATAGATTTTAGAACCTTACCATGTTCCTAAATAGTAGGAACACATGGAAGTTGCAATGCCTATAGCTTTTAGGGCATTTTCAATTGAGAGTTGAAATCATTTATCAATTGATAACTTATCAAAATCTAGTGATAAGACATTTTCCTTATTACCCCTTCACTTATACTACATATGGACAATTTTTTGCAAGATTTCAAATGTTTAACTTCATTAAATGAGACAAGACCATTCCATAACCCCAAAGGACACTAAATGGTAGAATTGAACAAGGAGAAAAGGGGAGCCATACTCTTGTCTTTCAACCATCAATCACTTTCTCTTACACACTACTATTCAATCCTTAATGCTTACATCATCAATAGTTGCAATTGTTGACTTTTGTGTAAGCTACAAGATAATCAATTAAAGCTTCTTGCACACACTTTTTCTCCCATTTAAAAATCTGCCACTCTCTTCCTCTTTCACTCTCATTTTCACTTCCTTTTCTCTCACTTTAAACACAAATCAAAAGACGAAATTCAACCCCAAAAAAATCCTCCATTTGGCTGCCACTTCTAAGTCCTACTCACAGCACTCCCATTTCTTTTTCTTGTGTCATCTTCTTTCAACATCTAAGCTCTTTTAAAACCATTAGAACCTTCCACAAACCTCACTCCAAAGGATCAAACAACTCAGGTTTCCAAAAGGTTACAAAAGGAGGAAGCAAAGTTAAGAGCTTAAGTGGAACCTTTGAGCACAACTACCATATTTCGCTTTAAGGACGAGTAAGTGTTTCTTGTGATTAGTGGGTTAATATTTATGTTAGGAGACTTTGATTTCTTAAAGATATGAGTATGATTTTAAGTTGTTATAACACCAAAAACCATTCTAAGAAACAAACTAATGAAACCCTTACATGAAGTTGAAACATAAGCATATAAAGTTGGTGTTTTATAAAGATATTTGTTTAACACTTTGAGTGGAAGATTTTAAGTTGAGAAAATCTTGAAACAAGAACTTGAATGGAAGATGAGCATGCTGGACATAAGGATTCAAAAGTCATTTGGATGTTGATTTTATTTCCATTAAGTTAAACATGCTCAAATCTAGACTTAAGTTAAGGAAAAATTCATCATATGAAGTTTTATAAAAAAACCAACTTTGTATAACATAAGCTATGATATGGAAGTTGTAATAAGTGTAACATATTCTATTTCTTTGTGTAAAGCATGAGTTAAAGAATCATCTTACGGAAGAAAAGTTAAGTTAAGATTTGGATACAAGTAGTTTAAGTGTATGATCTAATACCTAAACTTAAGGAAATGATGAAACAAGTTGAAAAACCAAGTGAGAACCCCTTAAAATCATCACGACCAAATCTGAAACATGGGTAAAAGACACTTAAAAATATGATAAAAGTAAGTGAACAAAGTGAAAAGATCAACTAAAGAAAGTATAGCAAGCATACAAAGCCTAAAACTCAAAACCGAGCCTAAAATTCTCAAAACAAGCCTAGAACTCTAAGTTGGGCCTTCATTAAAATTCTAACCAGCACTTTAAAATATTAAGAGAGGTATTTTTGAAGCCCACAAGAAATCCACCTAAGACTCCATAGGCCCAACAAAGTCACTAACTTTAGTTTGAACCAAAAACAAGTCCATTTAACAACTTAAGCTCACATAAAAGCCCAAGGAGTTGTTGTTGGCACTAAGAGTGTAAACCAGAGTTGGAAATCTGACCTTAAGGAATATTTTAAGTTTGGAATAAAATCTTAAGACTAAACTCAAAGGATTTCTCAAGTTACCAAAAAGCCCATTAACCAAGCAAAGCCTAATAGCACTCCAAATCATGAGGATCACTACTGTTCTGACCTATGGGTAGTTTTGCATGCCTCATCATGAAAATCTAACCTCACCACATTAAAGTACACTTGAAAATGATGAAGATTGACTGTAAGATCATAAAAATCGGATCTAAAACTAGAAAGTTATACGCAATTGAACTTTTTTAAGTAAAACCGGGAAAAAATTATGAAATCAAGTCAAAAGTATAACTTAAAGGGTTTTAGCTTAGTTTTCTAGGTTTTATTTCAAATCCTTATAGTATCATACTTGGGATGTCCAGGGGACCCGACTTTTGGGAGACGACCTATCCCGGATTATTTTGATTGATCTGCATGGCTAAGTAAGTAAATTTTCGATAACTCTTTACTTGATTTTGCTTGTAGAATAGATGCACCTAAACTCATATATATAATTTGGATGCTTATGGGATATGGGAAATGCATGTGTATGAATTTGTGGAGGAATGCGATGACTTGTTAATGATATATAATAATGAGAATTGTTTGTACTAATATATACATGCGAATTGTATGGAATGAAATTGTCTGATCACCTTCAAAATCAAGTTAATCACTTATACGATAAGAAATCAAAATGAATCATGCATTCCCCATATTGCATACGGATAACACCGATTGCCGTTTCACGTAGGAGATGAGAAGGGGCTCACAGGAGGACGTACCTCCTGCAGGATTGAGCACTAGCTATGTCATCATATATATTGAGTCTTTATCCTAAGCTAATGGGCTTATTAGGCGTCGGGAGACACCAACCATCGGCGAGGGGCCAAGTCTTGTGGCTTCTGCTTAGAGCGTGTGTTTATAGATTGTGGAGGCTACCACACCGCTAGACTTGGGATTTTGAAAATATGATTTATTATTCAGTAATAAAAGCATATATATATGTTTATATATACATAGTTTTGTTTTGACTTAAGCACAATAGTGCTAATGAATTAAAACCCAAGGTCTATTATCTCCAAACCCTAACTATAGGGAGCATAATTCTGAGTCGTATGCAGTTCCTAGGTCATGGCATGTGTTGTTTGGCATACTAATTGTTCATGCATTCATATAATTGTGCATCTAATAAATTTTGCCATGCGGTATTGATGAGGGTAATTATTTCACTAAGCATAAGCTTACACCTTAACAGTTATTCTCCTTACAGGTTGATCGATAGTTAGGAATGGGATAGGAATCGAGTGCAGAGTGCTACCATTGAATCAGTATGATGAAAAACTTGTGTAGTTAATTCGGAATGCTCCAAAAAATGACTAATATCTTAATTAAGTTTAGTATCTTTAGTAGGTTTATAATTTTTTGGAATTGTCTATCTTATTTCACTATTTTGGTAGGGGATACCGACTCTCTGCGGTTCTAAGGAATTGTGGAAAAATGGTTATCCATAATTATTTATATTATATAATGAGTCAATAAACAAAAATTAAAGACCCTAGTGAATAACTATTTAGAGTCTTGCAATCTCTAATTTGCAAGTTGATTTTCTTATCATGGGTGCACACGTGATATGGAAATTCTAAGCAATACTACTAAGCCGCTCTTAAGGTCGTTGCATTTGTGATGAAGTGCCATAAGTTTCTTGTGAAAAACTGTCTATCCCAAAGATAACCTATAAAGTTCAATAAAAAGTTCTTATTGTATGGGGTAGATAAGAAAGAATATTTCCTTAGGAGTGAATTGAGTAAACCTAAAGCCAATTAGATCATTAGCATTAATGTTAGCTTCATTAGGCATAGTATTTGGTTTCGCAAGAGGTATGATAAGCTATATATTGGTTATATTTCAATTAGTGATTTTTCATGACTTTCTCTTGAATTTGATTTTATTTTTAGATAATGATACTTAATGGAGTGAAATTTTATTTTCTAGATTTTGAAATGATCTACGCGAGAAAACAAGAAGGTAAAAAAAAGTTTCACTCAATTCCAAGTTAAAATAAAGAAGTTATGAAAGATTGAAGATTAATACAACCAAATGACATAACTGTATCGTTTCCAAATTTAAAGGGAAAAAAAAAAAGAGCAAGAAAAGAGCCTATTACAACTAAGTACACAACCAGCAGATATGGTCCTTTGTTTTGCAACAACCATATTTTTTACAATGTCTATATAAAGCCTCTTTAAGGTTTTCATAGGAGAACTTTTTGCACAACTTTTTGAAGGCATTTCAAGAGAAAAACACTCGAGAGATTATAGTACATCAAGACTTCATGATCTTAGGTTCAAGAACCATCTTATCAAACTCATGATCTATTTCTTCTACCTTTCCTTAGTTTTTAAAGATCATTCTTTTATCATGAGTATAGAGTAGAATTTTTTGTATTTAGGTCTTGTAGAACCTAGATCTCACATGTGACAATCGATTTTATTTAAATCTAACGATGATCTTTATTCCTTTTGAATTAATTATGTGTGCTTGCATGTTTCAGATTAATAATTCTATAGGTTATTAATTTAAATTTGATATTATATAAGAAGATCAAGAGATTTATTATATAATTAGATCTATAATAGTTGATGAGAGTTTATGCAATGTTAGAGATAAACTATAAGACTTTTCTAGAATTATAATATTATCTTTAATATGATTTTTGAGAGAATTCACTATAAGATTAATGCGATCTTAGATGCACTTTAAGGAAGAGATTCTAGTAGGTAATTTAAATATTAAAGCTCATAAGCTTGAGAAAGTTATTAATTTTAAAAGAGCATTCTTCCGATCAAGAAGAAATTAAAGATTGAATTATATTATTTTTAGGGAAAGTTACATGTGTAGATCTAGAGAATCAAGATCTAAGTACGTCGTTGAGTCTTGAATTTAATCTTTAATATTTTGCTTTCTTATTTAGTTCTTGATTAATTATTAAATTAATTAGTTGCTGCAATTCTTAATTTAAAAGAATTGAGTTCTTGAATCAAATATGTTTGGTTAAATAATAAAGTTAAGGTTAGTATTAGCATTAGTATTCAAGGTCTCTAAAAGATTGACTTGAACTCACATCCACTATATTAGAATTTGATAGGTATACTTGCCTAACATCAAAATACATGGTTTGTAGTGTCCATAAAGTCATCAACATTGAAAAAGCATTAAGCACATGGATCTAGGATTATGGAATCAAGGAATCCTTATAAGAAACCTTAAAGTCAAAAGATTCATGTGAGTTTGGAGCATAAGAGCCTAGCCTCAATGAGGAGCCTAGAGTAACAATGTTTTTCAATGGGGAAGTCAACATCTAAGGATTACATTCCATTGGTAGTAAAGGATGTCATAGTAACTAGATGATGAACTTGTAGTTTTACAAGGTCAACAACATAATGAAGTGGGAGAGTTTGAATCTCTTCTTTTTTCATTATAGAAGGAGGAGAAGATGTAGATTTAGAGAGCTAGAGAGATTAGGTCCAAAGGAAGAGGAGGTCATGTCGTTAACACCAAATGATTTGCTCTCTTAATCTTTTATAAATGATGGCCTCATCCTAATGAAATCAATAAACCATTGTCATATTGTGCCTCAAGTGGAAAAAAAGTTAGTGGAATTAGGTCATAAGGATATGAATAACCATATAATCTTAATCTTTTACATATATTATTTCCAAAACTTTTGCCAATTATATCTTTTCTTTATTTTATTTTATTTTTCTTTTGTCAAAGTCAATTTTACTTTTCATTAATATTATTTTTAGTGACATATATATATATATATATATATATATTGTAACTCATATTTTTTAGCAATACACAACTTTGCTCACTAATGATGTTTTATTTTAATGTGTTAAAACACATATGCTTTATACAAATAATAGTTTTTATAAAAGAGTTGCAACATTTACATAACTTGATTCAAAAGGGTTATAACTCTATGGAGGGCTAAATTGGCTACATGAAAGCTTTTGGCTAAGCTTAATCTTGATTTGGGCTTCACTTCATAAGGTAGTGACAAGGCCCATGGAGTCCAACCACATATCAAGATAACTTAAAAGATTTGAATAGGTTTAGAGCATGGATCGTAGAGCCAGTTTGTTCACTTTTGGTCTCTCTCAAGTAGGCTCATGTACTTAATAATGATGGTAATAGGTCTTAGAACCATGACAAACTCGTCTAGATAAGTCTTAATAATAACTCCTTATTTAACACTTCTAGAAGAGACAAGAGAAACATAATTTTGCTGTAGGAGCTCTACTCTTTGAGTCAAAGAGCTATTAAAATGAAGAATAAACTCAGTTGCTCAAGAACAAAGGTTGAAATGATCAGCTCCCTTCTCTATTATTTATGTATTTAAGACTTTGAAAGTGTCCATTCCTCCTTGCCATTCTTTCTAAATCATCTAGCATATACGTTAGCACATCAACAAAGTCCTCCATCTACATACGCTTTCCATAAAACATATTGATGGGAATCATGTTTTGAAACGAATCATCAACTCAAGAGGACCATTGATTAGGTCTTGATCCAACGGATTAAACCATTTAGTAGACCAAATATCGAAGAGATATATCTTGGAAAAAGGAGTAGAAGTACATGAAGGGCTTCCTAGTCCATCACATTAATTCTACTAAAAGCTTAATCTAGTTAGAAGCTAAGGGAGGTTCTAAAGATAGATCTAATTAGAAGGCTAAAGAAGGTTCTTATACAATTGCTAATTCTAATGAGAAGCTAGGTGAGGTTCCAACTTACTTAAAGTAGTTGCTAAGATAATGTTTTGAGCGACAACATTCCTTGAAGTAGTTAAGGAAGTTACCTTTATTATACCAAAGAATACGGAAGTATGATTAAGGAAGATGATAGAAGATATTATATAATATTTCCCTTCTTAGTATAGTTTATTTACTTTCCTATTCAGTAGTTAATTTCCAATTTAGATGAGAAATGGTTTTTTATTGCAATTTTTTCTTTTCTTACACAATAGACATTATAACCCTATGGAGAAAGAGAATAGTAAATGATAATACTTGTTTTTTCAATATTGTTTGAGTTTCATCCCATTCAGAATTACTCTATGCTTATTAGTTTTCTTGATTTCTAGAGATTGTAGCGATCAAACTAAACCTGCTTATGCATCATATCAAGTAGCTTATGTGTAGTTCGATCTTCCCTTGTTGCATCATATTCATCAAAGGAGTTAATCCTATCCTCTGTACTTTACCTTTCATTACATCTTAAATATAAAAAAGCCTATAATCACTTGTTTATCCTCAATCTAATAGCTAAATTCTCCCTAGATCTAACCTATACTCTCTTGTTCTTATCTCGCTTAATGATTGTTTAGTCTTAGCCGCATCTTTATAGATATCTTGATCATATTTGGGTATGGTCTCACTAACCTAAACACATCACATATCATTTTGTTGTAATTATTGAAATACCTTGATGGTCATATAAAATTACAATGCATAGTATATATTTAAATAGTTGAATATATATATATATATATATATTTGCATTATATTTAAAATAATTTATGAATACTAAATAGCCAAATGAATAATCTTGTATCTTCACTAACATAAAACTAACTAAGCAAAATCAATGCATAATGCCTACCCTAACAATTTATATTAAAACTTGATGCATCAAAGGCACAATCAATGAAAACACAATTTTTTTTCATTCATAACTTCATCAACGGTATTATGACCCAATGACTTGCTAATTCGATGGCTTATGTTTGACTAATGTAGATCAAGAGGACTTTTATTCCATGGTCAAACTTTAAATTATTAAATTCACAATATAAGATATTTATAAAATGAGACAACTCAATATTGTTTATGAAAATCTTTACATTTTGATTGAAGTGCCAATATTCTAATATGTTTGGATCATTATGAGAATTATAATTTTAGTACCAATATAGATTAAATTGAGATTATATCAATTGCTATGCCCCAAAAGCAATATAGCTATAACAATCTCACCATGTATCCCAACTTAAGATAGAAGCCAACTGCTTAACTACAACCACAGATTTAGTATACATAAGACACATATGACTAACATCTCTTAAGCATCTTCAATTCAACAAATTATAGTTATACAATAGAAATTTTATCTAATAGAACATATATTTATAATGTGTTTATTATACGTAAAACTTACAAATAGATCTTGGTTTTTATTATGTTTAGCGCAATGAATTAGACTAGGTCAACCCAAAGGCCCATCTAACTTTAAAAAGAGAGAGAGAGAGAGAGAGACTTAGAAGAAAAGTTCCAACTTCAACTAGTTCTCACTCCAAACCCCATTGTTAAGTATCTTCATGCCTAAAGGTAAGTGGTTCATAGCATATTAATAAAATCTTGCATGAAAAGTCTATATTGAGCAACCATCTATGATGGAATGGACATAGAAGCATACTAATGATAACAAGAGCAAACAAAGTTTTTAATCAATTAGTCAAATGTTATGCAGCAAAACAAATGTCCACTACACAATGTTGTCTAGTCCATCATCAAACTAGATAAAATAACCCATTTTCTAGATTGGCGAGTTTTAACATATTACAATGACTTACATCTAAACCTAAGCATGTACAATGGAGTCTTAGCTCCTTCTAAAACTTTTGACAAGCCTTGAAACTCACCATAAGCTTCTTTCTAATCACTTAGATCAACCTTGAAGATGGGGGAAGACTAGTTAATGACGTCTCTTAAAAGGGTCAGTATTTGGCAAAAAAATCATAACCATCCCTTAATGTATTGTATGCATGTCGATTTAGAAATAATTAATCCATTTTTAGGTTAACCAATCAATTTGCAAACACTCCAAGCAAAAGGTGGTATACAAAAAAATAGTCATAACTTGTAGCTTAACTACCACAATTGTATCTTAATATCTAGAGACATACACTGTATATGCTCAACTAACTATTTACAACCACAAGTAAGTGTACACCTCAATGTCTAAGTGATTTAATATAATACTTCAATATGATGTAAAGTATTTATCCTACTTACATAATTTTGAGTTATTCAATGGCATTAAGCTTCTCGACACATAGAATCCTAAAAGATAATCTATATCTTTGTTTTCATGCAAGTAATGAAAGCATTAATGATTCATTTATACAATTGTAAGAATCATTATGTTTCAATCGCTAATTAAGTTTTATCATTCTTGATAGTATAGAAACATATGTATAGCTTAGGGTTTTGTGAATAATGGAATATGTGTTGCTATTGCATGGTTGATGTGGTACTAAGTTCATTGTAGCTCACCCCGTACAATCTTTTCAAGTAAAGACCTATATATTGATTGCACTTATCATTTTCTTGGTTATGGGCTTAATGATGAGTTTGGGGCTAACAAGAGTGGTTTTATCAATGACACTTGGATACAAACATCAAAACTCTACTAAAGTCACTCCAAAGTAGATCAAATAAGCTACCTAGTAAAGAACAAATCAAAAACATCCAAGAACTCATAATTCAAATGTTTGTTACATGCACACACACACAAGTGGTTAGGTTTACCCATTCCTCCTCCTACATATCTCCCTATCACATTCATGCACGAGTCATTAAATCAAGAGATCTCTAAGATTAACCATCGTACACATAGTATGTGGTCGATAATTTACAACAACCCTACCTAAAGTGGTCTTAGAGCAAGATCCATTATTAAGCCTTGGTTTTCTATTGGATCAAATTTAATGTCACTTAGTAGGTAGAGTAAATGAAGGTAGTTAAGTGTATTTATGGAAGTAATAAGTTTAGTTGTTTTATAGCCATTATATTGGAATGATATAAACTATTATCTTGTGAAGACTTCTAGTATATTTAGAGGGCTTCTTGTATATTTATTCTTATGATGTTATGCTAATTTGGCTTTCTCAAGTTGCCCTTAAAGAATCTATGTGCAACATGGAGAGCCTTCATGGAATGCAATCATAACACAATGTGATATCTACTCCAAATTATCATCGAGAAGTAGCACTTATCTTTCTATTTTATTTTTCACATTTGAAAAATTAAAATACATATTTATTAAAAATCACTTATTTTTTCAAAGTATTATCTACTTACTTTTTAGTGCATTGTATTAAACATAATTGGACATATTTAAAAATCTACAAATCTTTTAATTGTTCTTAAAAAAAAAAAAAGAAAATCATTTTTCTATTGCATTAATTTGCATGGCACTTTAGTTATATAGTTATTATTCATGACATATCATGAAACAACGCAAACATCTTCAAAGAAATATAGTTATATACATTGGCTAAACTATATATATATATATATATATATATAGTTATACACGTATATACATGTATAGACTTTGCAAATAAAAGTAATCCATGATTACTAGCGGTAGGTTATTGACAAAATGAGAAATATACGTATTACATAAAGGAAAAATATTTGAAAAATAAATGACCATAAGAAAATGAAAATAAGATAATCGCAGGATCTAATAAATAAACATGAAATAAACCTAATGGAGATAAACACCATATATTTAAGATAGAAAATCCAAGCCTATCAAACACAACATAAATAGAACCATTACTCCTTTTAGAGATATCATTGTAGGGGGAGAAAAAAAAAAAAAAAAGACTTGCTATAGTGGTTAAAGGAGCACTACCTTGAGATCACGATAAATAATGAGTCAGTATTCAAACTCTAATAATGACTTGTACAAATAATGAACATATTTAGAATTAAGCACACCTACTTTAAACCAAGAAAATTGAAGATAGCACACTCTATGACCCTAAACAAGACCCTAGACCCAAAGTTAGACAATTAATGGGCCATATGTTTTATGGATAATTATCTTGCTACATTTTGTTAATAGTTTTAGGTTATATGCGATATGATGACATCTGAGTATATATAAGTAAAATTCACGTGCTAGGCTTTATAGCTTATCCATCATAAAGCATTTTTTTAGATATTTCAGGTAATAAAAGATCTGGACCAAAAAGGACGTGGAGAGCATAGTCCTATAAGCCTTGTGTTTGTTCATTAGAGGACAAGGATACACCCCGTGACATGATGCTGATTTGAGGTCTTTTGAAATCATCTTTTGGAATGAGATGTGTGACTTGATAGAATTATTTTTCCTTTTTCAATGGAGAGTATGTAGTTTGGAGAAGATATAAATTTTTCCAAAAATGTTTACATATCGAGTTTAAATAGCATTTTATTTTAAATTTGGGCATGTAAAAAAAATGATAAAATCATTCCAGTATTCTAAATAATGAATTTATCATTCTTGCATATAATTGTTTCATGATTAAGGCATGCGTTAATTGACCGTGGCATGTCATGTTCCAATTCTAGCTTTATCTTTTGTAAATTTTTTTAAATTGAAAAAGTGTTACTTAATTTCATTAACTTTCAATACGAAAAATTATAATATACATAACAAATCCTTCACAAGGAAATCATGAATTATCATATAATTCTTTTTGGAAATTAGTGATTCAAGTATATAAAATAACTTGCATAACAATCGGTATTATAACTTAATAATATAAATACCAATCTTTCACGGAAACAAATTAGATTTAAATCCTCCTTTCACAAATTATAATACAATTAGAATATATATATATATATACACACGCATGCGAGTATATGTCCTAAGAATGATCATTTATGAATTTAATTGTTGTGACCAAATGAATAATTTGTAGTGGGGTAATGCATGATTTATATTATACTAGTAAAGTGAAGATAACAGTAAAAGTAACTTATACCGGCCCGGGGGGGGCTCCGCAATTAATGCCTAACATTCCACTGCCACTGGCCTAATTCGTCCAAATTTTCAATAAAAACGCATGAAGCCAAATGATGCCCGGTGACATGTGAACTCAAACAAAAGACAAAGGCATCATTTGACTAGGAATGACACACAACACAGGCAACAACAATGATTCACCATTTTCCCTGTTGCATCTGCTGACCGTTACGTTTTAGTTTGTGTCGTTTTGTAAAGGACAAAGCAACCAGCGGCGTCGGTAACTTTTACGTCCTGTTCTCTCTCCCCGACTGGAAGTCACAGGTTTTCCATAGGATTCTCCCTCAACAACCCTAATTCACAGTGAAAGTGCCATTCTTTTCCAAAAAGATTCTTGCTACTTTTGAATTTAATACCAGTTTAATTCAGAGAGAAGGCACAAATCATGTCACAGCTGATCCACGAAGAATAATCCAATTCAATGCATATATATTGTATCATATTGTTGTACGAATCCTATTGTACCATATCAAATTTCTTCCTAATAGATATCGCTCGTAGCAGTATACATGAGACAGACGAAATCAATTCTTTCATTTCTATTTCCACGGATTTCCTCACCTAAATACTCTTATATATAATCAATAATTGATATTATAAAGAAAAATATGGTAGTACAAGTTATATTGCTAATCGATAAAGAATAATTTAGATGGAATGAACATATATTTTATCACATTGCATATGAACTTTTTGTACCATATCAAATTTCTTGCTGAATTGACACTTAATAATATTACTCGTACAATCTATATAAGGAAAATGAGGAAATTAATCCTCTCAATTTTTATTTTCATCATTTTCCTCTTCTAAATGCAATCATTTATAATATTAAAGCTAAAGGATATAATATTAATGCCAAAGACACTCCTTTGGTGTCTTCAATATTTTAATATTTTGTTTTATTTGAATTTTACCTATTAGCCCCCGCATACTTAATAACTCTTAACAAATTTTCAATATGTTAGGATTATTACAGTAAAGAATTTTATATATCAAAAATGATATCTAATATACAAATCCTCAACCAAAAATAGTATCTAATATAAAAATCTTTCATTAAAATAGCATATTCTAGTTATAGCTCTAATATACATAAATCTTAATAATTCTTTAATCAAATTTTCAATTATTGCAATATACATAAACCCTAATATTTTATGAGTAAAATTTATCTTTTTAAACTTTAGCAGAAGAAAGAACTTTGTATTTATTTCATAAATAATTTATTTGTTTCTTCAAAACTTTCGTAGAAGAAAAATTATGTACTTAGTTCACAAATAGTCATATTCAATGTAAGGAATTCATTTTTCTTTATTTAAAATTCTATATAACTAAAAAAGTTAAGTATCAATTATGACTATAAATTAAATAATTGAGCATATATAATTGACACATGTATTGTAGATGCACCATTCGCTAGTATGTAATTAATAATTAAAATTACAAGAAAGAAAGTAATAATGTAGAATATGTCACTACACTAGAAGAATAATTTAGATGGGATAGATGGTGTGATATGTAATCACTGATCCACAAATAGATGGAATAGATGTAGAAAAGATGATGGTCCAAATTATATCACTTATCCACAAAGAATTATTTAGAAGGAATATTCATATATATCATATAAATATTTTTTACCATATCAAATATCTTTTCTGAACAAGGAGCAAATAGTTGATGATGAATTGCCAACCATCGATCCTATTACTCGCGCATGACTCTGAGGCCTCCAATCTCTCACCCGAAGAATCCTCTCTCAACAACCTACCAATGACAAAAAACTTTACATCGAAGGAGGATGGCTAAACTCCTTAAGCTCCCCACATTATTATACATTAATCTATACTCTTAGTTGTGATGATGCCAACTATTCTCTAACCGAAGACCTTGTGTTGAGTAATCTAACTAGCTACTATCAAAAGGTTCTTACCGAATGATGAGAGACTCACTTACCAGTCGAGTAATTTTCTCTCAGCCTATTACCATTTCTCTCGTCTCGACCTCTTTATTGCCGTAACATCTTAATCCCTCTTACTTGCTGTGTTTAGAGAATCTTCGTACGAGACCAATGTTGTACTGCCACCCATCCATCTCACCTGATATTGTACTACTTTTCCATTTTTGTCTTTTGTCCTTTTTACTCTTTTTCGTATGTACTGTGAATCTGCTTTTTGTATATACCTTCTTATAATTTTTTTATTTGTAATATTACCCCTAGGGACTTACTATAAATAGTCTCTTTCCCTTGTAAGCCGAAGAATCCAACTTTACTCAGAGACATTGAATATCCTGTTTTTGTGAGACAATCCTCTCCAAGTCCATTTTTCATACACTCTTATCTAATCTTACTAAGTAACTCAGGATTAGTGGTAGGTAGACCTTGACATTAACTTGTACATTGTACCAAGTGAATTGTCAAGTCGTATTTTCGTTAGTATGTCATATTCTCTAAGTAGCTTCATGTTAACTACTTTAGTTCATTCATAGACCTACTCACTCTATTTTCTTCAATATTTCAAAAGACCCATTTAATTTGAATCTGCTACAATATGTCCTAGTGATAATTAAGCTCTTAGGCATATCATATAATTTTAGTATCAAAGCTTAAGGTTGAGATCGAGAGCTATGTAGTGATAGTCATTATGCTATTCAAGATACTTGTTGGTGTGTTGAAGGCATCCTTGTGTAAACTGTATTTTTTGAAGCTCTGTATTGAGAATGTCGAATCCTAGTATACAAGGAGAGATTAATGATGTCAAGAGTTATGCTCATGGTTGTAGTTAAGTTATCCAACAAATATCGTGTACTACTAATGAGTAGATACAAGATCTTACTACTATTGTCACCAACTTTGCTATCTTAATAAATAGAGTTTTAGAGATTAGATCGCATGAGAGAATTGTTGAGCAGGGCTAAGAGATGAGAGATAGGTCGAGAAAGCAGATGAATGAGCAAGCTCTAGAAGCCTTTCTAATGAACTAAGCACCACCGCGACGTGCTAATAGAATCGCAAGAAGAAGGTTAGAGTTAGATGAAGTGGAAGAGTATGAAGAAGAAGAAGACCAATATGTTGGGATTGATGAGCATAAGTTTAGAGCGCCAAGAGGTGCCAAACACCTTAAGGTACAGATTTCAAGCTTCAACAAGTCTAGTAGTACTGATGACTACCTGGATTGAGAAGAGAAGATTGAAAAGATCTTCAACTTCTATAGTTATGAAGATGCTGTCCACCTTCAAGTAGCCATGTTAGAATTTTCTAAATATGCAGCAATGTGGTGAAAGAAACTACAGAATGTTCACCTGAGGGCCCGATGCGAAGTCCAAACATGGAACGAGATGAAGAGAGTTCTGAGAAGTAGGTTTGTTTTTTAACATTGCGAACAAGACACTTTCCAATGACTCCAAGACTTGAGGCAAGGTAATAGATCAGTAGATAACTATGTCTGAGAGTTTCGATTGCTCATGATATGATACAATGTCGTTGAACCTGAGACACCAACTATAGCACAGTTCATCTCTGGACTATGAGCTAAGATTGGTAACATCGTAGAGTTGCAAAGCCTCATAACTCTAGATGAAACCATCTGTATGGCATAAAGAGTTAAAAGGCAATGGTGGAACCAAGTTAGTTAAATGTCAAGTAGCCGGCCAATGCTACCGAATAAGAGCGGCCTACTGAGCTGACTAGGGAATTATAGAGCATCAAACAATTCCAAGGTGGAACGTTAAGGGTAGATGCCGAGCTAACTAGAAGAAGGCCAACGTAAGAGCAAGACCAAAGAACCTGAGATCCAAAGAGACCAAGGTTAGAGCTCAAGAAAGAAAAGCAGAGAAATCAAATGTTTTAAATGCTTTAGCTATAGACACGTGGCTAGTCAATGTCAAAACCACCGAATCATAACCATAAAAGGAGACAAGCCCTAGTTTGAAGTAGAGAGTACAAATGAAGGAGAGTAAGTAATGAGAACCGATCAGATGCTGGAAGAATTCCAGGAAGACCCCAATGCCGAGACACCTTCTGAGGGTGGTACCTAGTATTACTTTGTTGTTCGACGATCTCTCAGTGCCTTTGTACCTAACGAGAATGAATAAAGAGAGAACCTCTTCCATACAAATTGCCAAGTGAATGGCAAGCTATGCGTTGTGATCATTGATGGAGGGAGCTATACCAATGTCATCGCACAAGGGGTAGTCAAAGATATGAAATTGCCGACCCTCCCATACCCTAAGCTGTACAAGATTCATTGGCTGAACGAAAAAGTAGGCTTATATGTTACCGTCAAAGTACCAATTACCATTGGCTATAGGTACAGGAATGAGGTGTTGTGTGATGTCTTTCCGATGTGCACTTCTCACATATTACTCAGCCGACCATGGCTGTTTGACTTGAAGGTGTTGCACGATGAGTATAAGAACACCTACATGTTCCAAAAGGATGGAACAAAATTATATTGACACCTATGAGTCCTAAAGAAGCCCAAGCAGCCCAAACAGAAGTTGCTAAATCACTACAACGGAAGTCCTTAATGATTTCTCGAGCTCAATTTACTCAGGAAGTTAAGGCTAAGGACTATATGCTCCTTTTAGACTGGAGACTCTTGAGGTTAGAGAAGTAAAGAACTTAATTGCTAAAGTGCAAAAGCTACTTTAGGACTTTGCTAACCAATTCCCTACCGAGATACTGAAAGGATTACCTCTCTTAAGAGGTATTGAACATTGCATTAACCTATAACCAAAAGCTACCTTACCAAACAAACTTGCTTACAGGCTCAATCCCAAGCAAGCAGCTAAATTGAAGAAACAGGTGGAGGAGTTGGTGGATCGCAGATATGTCCATGACAGCATGAGTCCTTGTGCCATACCAGTTGTGCTTGTATCGAAAAAAGATGGAACATGGTAAATGTGTATTGATAGCCAAGCTATCAATAAGATTAATATTAAATACTGATACTTGATCCTGCAACTTGATGATATGCTTGATGAGTTACATGGCACCTACATCTTTTCTAAGATTGACTTGAAGAGTGGCTACCACCAGATACGAATGAGACTTGAAGATGAATGGAAGACGGCCTTCAAGACAAGAGATGGTCTATTCAAATGGTTGGTAATACCATTTGGTCTAACTAACACATGGAGTACATTTATGTAGCTAATGAATCACGCGCTCAAAACGTTGATCCGCAAATATGTTGTGGTTTATTTTGATGATATTCTGGTCTACAATACCAACCTCATCACTCATGTTGATCATTTAAAATTGGTGTTTAACGTACTCCACACTGAGAGATTATTCGGCAACCTGAAGAAATGCGTATTTTGTCAAAGGGAGGTTATATTCCTCGGATATGTCATTTTAGGGAAGGGAGTTCAAGTTGATAGGAAAAAGTTAGAGCTATTATTAAGTGGCCTACACTAACTAGCGCTACCAAAGTTAGGAGCTTCCATAGTCTAGCCTCATTCTATCGGAGATTTATTTAGAACTTCAATTCCATAACTCTGACGTTAACTGAATTGACTAAGAAGAACATTAGGTTTAGGTGATTAGAAAAAGCTTAGAGAAGTTTTGAATACATAAAGTCTAAACTGATGTCTGCTCTAGTACTCACCCTACCAAATTTCAAGAAAGTTTTTTAAGTTGAATGTAATGCGTCTAGTGTTAGCATTGGTGTTGTCCTTATATAGGAGCGCCGACCCATTGCCTACTTCAGTGAAAAACTCCGAAGTGCTACCTTGAATTACTCAGCCTATGATAGGGAGTTCTACTCCCTTGTCCAAACACTCCAGAATCAATAGCATTATCTGTTGCTGAAAGAATTCATCATCTATTTGAATCATGAATCTCTCAATCATCTTCACAGGCAACAGAAGCTTTCTCAGGAACAAAAGCTTTCTTGGCATCACGCCAAATGGGTCAAGTTCTTAGAGACCTTTTGTTATGTCATTAGATATAAGAAAGGAAACACTAATACAGTAGCTGATGTAGTTTCTCATTATCATACCCTCATCACAACGTTGCAAGCTAAGGTACTTGCATTCGGCACTTTACCTGATCAATATGAACATGACACACATTTTAGACCCTTAGTAGCCAGGTGCAATACTAAAGAAGTTGCAGAAGCGTTCTACTTGAGTGGGGGTTTCTTGATAAAGGGCAAGCAGGTTTGCATGCCGAGTGGTTCGATAAGGGAGCTACTCATTCTAAAAGCTCATGCTAAGAGTTTGGCCAGCCATTTTAGGGAAAAGAGGATGACTGAGATATTGAAGAAGCATTTTTACTAGCTTAGGATGATGAAGGATGTACACCAAATACTTGAGAGGTGTAAGGTGTTTAAATATGTAAAGGGGAGGAGAGAGCCCTATAGAGAATACACACCCCTACCAATTCTAGAGCGGCCATGGACCAATCTAAGCATGGATTCCATGCTTAGCCTTCCTTATACACTGAGAAGACATGACTCAATCATGGTAGTGGTTGATCGGTTCAACAAGATGGACCTCTTCATTCCCTACCACAGAATTAATAATGATTTATTCATCACTAACCTCTTTTTAAGAAATTATGTAACTACATGGACTACTGACGAATATTGTATCTAACCATGATTCGAAATTCACAGGCTTCTTTTGGAAGGCCCTGTAGAGGAAGCTTGGCACTAAGCTCCTGTTTAATACTTCTTATCACCCCTAAACAATAACGAAACCAAAATAGTGAACAAAACCGTCGGTAACCTCTTGTGCACCACTATTAGAAAGAACTCTCATGAATGGGATTTATGCCTACCCATCATTGAATTTGCCTACAACTGCTCAACCCACAGCTCAATTGGAACATCACCATTTGAGGTTGTTATGGACTTAACCTGACTATCTTTGGATTTAATCAACAATCCAACTACACAAGAGGAAATTCAATCTGGCCTACAACATATCAAGGAATTCTAGAGGTTACATCAAAAGATTGCCGAGCAATTGGCTAAAATTATGGCTCGACAGAAGGAAGTAGAAGGCCATGGAAGGAGACTAGTCACTTATACCCCTAGGGACCTTATCTGGATCCATCTTACTAAGGAACGCTTCCCTAGTAAGAGGATAAACAAACTATCTCTTAGAACAAATAGACCCTACAAGATCCTTAGGTACATTAATGATAACACCTATGAGATTGAGCTACTCGAGGGTTTCGGCATGTCTACCACGTCAACGTCATCGATCTGACTCCCTATGTACCCGATGATGACGGAGACCAAGATTTGAGGATAAATCTTTAACAACCTCAAGGAACTAATGAACTACCAACCATCGGTCTCATTACTTGCTCACAGCTCCTAGGCCTCCAATCCATCACTCGAAGAATCCTCTCTTAGCAACCTGTCGATGACGAGAAACTTTACACCAAAGTAAGATGGCTAAACTCCTTAAGCTCCTTACATTGTTATATGTGGATCCATACTCTCGATTGTGATGATGCCGACTATTCCCTTACCAAGAACCCTATGCCGAGTAATCCGACCAGCTGCTACCGAAAGATTCTTACCGAGTGACAAGAGACTCACTTACTAACTAAGTAGTTTTTTCTTAGCTTGTTACCATTTCTCTTGTCACCCTCTTCTCATCTCAACCTCTTTATTGCCACAACATCTTGATCCTTCTCACATACTGTGTTTAGAGAATCTTCGTATGGGACCAATGTTGCACTACTACCTATCCACCTCATCTAACATTGTACTACTTTTCCATTTTTGTCTTTTGTCCTTTTTACCCTTTTTTCATATGTATTAAGAATCCACTTTTTGTATCTAATTTCTTTATTTATAATATTGTCCTAGAGACTTACTATAAATAATCCATTTCCCTTGTAAGTCGAGAAATCTAACTTTACTCAAAGACATTGAATATCCTATTCTTGTGAGACAATCTTCTCAAAGTTTATTTTTCATACACTCTTATCTAATCTTACTAAGTAGCTCAAAATTAGTGGCGAGTAGACCTTAACATCAACTTATGCATCATATCAAGTGAAGTGTCAAGTCGTATTGTGTTCGTTGGTATGTCATATCTTCCGAGCAACTTCACTTTAACTACTCTAGTTCGTTCATGGACTTACTTACTCTATTTCGATATTTTGAAGGACCCATTTAGTTCTAGTCTACTATGGTAAGTCCTAATGATAACTGAGCTCCTAAGCACATCAAATGATACCAAAACAATGGTGGAGATGGGAGATACTTTGAGCCAAGAGAGGAGGGCCGAAAATCTCTATCTAGGAAAGAACTACAAGGCAAATTGAAATACAACATTGAAAATTGAAAATTTTCCTTCTTTTAAAAACAATATATATATATATATAGCAAAAGCAATTGGTTGAAATTGTAAATTGTAATAGGAGAGAGGAGCACTGCTTCGATTACGAAGAAATCCAAATTACACCTCAAACTAAATTTCTTTTTTGCTTATAATCACACATTTATGAAAGCTAGATATGAAGAATCTTTAAATCTTAGCTAAACTAAATGTTTAAGCTTGGCCTATTGACCCCAAGCTAAACATTGACAATTAAAGAATGAAACGCTGGATATAACCTGTACGTAATTCCTAACAAATTATTTGTCAAATAACTCTTAGGATAAGCCTTATTATTTGAATTTAATGTATGGAATTAAGAAATCGTTCAATTTGGAACTTAGTCGAACCATATCAAAAGCTTATAATGAAATAATTTAAACTTTTAAAGTTAACTGCAATTAATCAACATGTAGAATTTAGAATATCTAGTGAGAATCATAAGCTCAAAACTTTGTGAAATAACACAAAATGAGTTTTGATTAATGATGTAGTTCAAAGTTCTAAATGAGTTCAGACTGTACTACTGAAAGTGCAGGTGGTCACCTTAGGCAAGGCCTACCAAGTTAAGATTGCTTAAAAGGATGGCCAAAAGGAGACATGAAGTAGGGCTAGTTGGATGATCAACCTAAAGGTGATCAACCAACCTAAGTCACCCAAGACAAATTTGATTAAGCTTAGATGCTAAACTCATTCTTAGGTTTCTCATGTTATTTCTTTTTTTATTATTTTAGTTAATTAGTCTCTCTTATAGCTATTTATTTTGTGTTATTGAAGTAAGGCCAGTCGGATGATCAACCTAAAGGTGATCAACCAACCTAGGTCACCCAAGACAAACTTGATCGAGCTTGGATGCTAAACTCATTCTTAAGTTTCTCATGTTATTTCTCTTTTTATTATTTTAGTTAATTAGGCTCTCTTATAGCTATTTATTTTGTGTTATTTTTATTCAATAAGGTTTCCTTTTTACTTCATTTATTAGCTTTTATTTCTTAAGTGTATAAATAAGTTAAGTCATGAAACAAGGATCAATTTATGCCTTTATCATCAATAAATTAATGAGAGACTTTGAGAACTTAATTTGTCTATCGAAAATATTATTGTCTTTATTTATGTACTCTTATCAATCCTCAACGAACTTGTGGCAAATCACATTATTTAGGATTCTATGCATAACATCAGTTCTATTTAACACCTATATTGCTTTGATAATTGTGAGTCATATCAATCATTAATTCAATCTAATCTTAATCCAGTTTGAGAGTAAAGCATAACATCTTTCTTGATTCATCAATGTCTTTTCTTTCATTCGCTAATACTCAAAAATTCTCTTCTTATTCTTCAATCCATAAGACCCCAAGTATAATTCCGTTGAGATTGTTGCTTAATCAAGATTTAGGTCAAAAGACAAATTGATTCATATCAATTAAATTAAAGCGTTGAAAATTTATAGAAGAATGTTATAGGATCATATAGCAAGTTCTTGGGGCTTAACTTATATGAAACACATGAAAAAGTAGAAAATAGGATAAAACTAAGCTAAGGGAGACAAATAATCAACCATCTAGCCTGTAATTGACCAAATCTAATAGGTAGTCTACCACATTCCCCATGATCAACCATGTTTTTCCTATCATCCACTATGGTATCCCCTAGTTGACCACTTTCCCTTTTGGTTGACTACTATCCACTCCTTTCAAATTTTGTAGAGGGTTTATTATAGTTGGTTGATCATGAACAATAAGCATATCAGTTAATATAAGAGACGTCTTAAATTAATGACAAATGAAGAGATAATTAGGAAGTAGTATGGGGGGGAAGAATATATAAACTCATTATCTCATATGCGCATGTGTGATAATAGATCAAACTCAGCATTCTTAATCTTTCATGGATCATTATTGATGAATTGGTTGTTTATTTGATCTTCTATTGAGCTGTAGAGTTTTGACATTTATCCTAAATTAGCCAAAACTTTTAATGTCCCAAACAATAAGAGGAGCCTTTTATTTATAAAGTTTGAAAGTTGATGGGATCAAGTAGCTTCTAGATAGGTAGCATTGTAGGTGATTATTAAAGCACTTCTAGGGATTCAACAACTATCAATGAAGCCTTATTTTCTTCTTTAATCATCATGGGCATGCAATTTAAACAAGCATAAAGGCTCGTAAGAACTATAAGAAGCCAATCTTCAACATAAATAAGTCTAAGGCTTATTTAGGCCTTTTTAAGGCCTATTAAAGCTAAAAAAAAAAAAAAAAAGGCTTAAATAAGCTTAGAAAAATCTCTTCTAAGTTTACTTTTCACATACAAAATAACCAAGCATGGCTGAAATTGAAAATCTAGTCTATAGTCCCTATTTTAAATCAACTAAACTAGATTTCCCTAGGATATCCTTCATTGAACCCGATTTCCTAAACCCTATAATAGCTCAAGAAACTAAATCAGTGGTAGTAAATGGGGCTAATAAGCTTAATCACATAAGTGATCCTCTATATAACCAAATTTTTTTTTTAATTATTCAAAGCTTTTTTTCTTCTTCTTTTTTTTTTTTTTTTTGCACTAAATTATAGTTTAAACACCTTAAATGCTAAATTTACGATAAAACTACTGACTAAGTGTAAGTATAAGTTAGGAATAAGTCTTCCATTTTTGTTTGTTATTTCATGCTAGGTCTAGATAAGTCAATTCACTAATGAGTTGTTGAAATGTGTGTAGAAACTATGTCTTTGGACAACCTCATATAGGTATCATAAGCTAGATGTCCACAACTTTTATGGGAACATATGATCGAAATGAAGTCATTATAAGTTATCAAGACCACAATATACTCTAGATAAGCAAACCAATGCTATGATGAAATAGTAGTTGATATGGATCATGATACCTTAAATAACGTTGTGTCCAAGTTGTAATTGTGATATGGAACACAACTATCGATGGGAACAATGTATTGGACTATTTATGGCTAATACAATAGTGAACACAATATGCGAATGGTTCAAGTGTAATGTGTCATTTATTGATATCACGTGTTGCTTTTGAATGTTGGGGATTTACTAATTCAATTTCCTCATCCTCCTTCCCGCCCAAAAAAAAAAAAAAAGTATATTCAAGGCATAACAATTTCAAAGATTTCTAATTGAAAATTTTTTGAAATCATCCATGGCAGTTCTAACCACCTTAAAACCTTACTTGTATTTAACAAATGACAACCAATACATAGTGGCTTATCATGCCCTCTAGGTTTAAGGCATGACAATTTCCAATATAAAGGTAGATTTCTCACTAAAAAGTTTTTGAGACACTTCTAATCACATCTTAATAAATCATAGAAAGGCTCTATTAAGATATAAATATCCATATACAAAAATTTACTATTTATGTTAAGATCTCATTAAATCAATCATTCATTTCTATGAATTTGAGATTCAATAGCAACCCATGGGCATTTCTATCTTTAGATTATGACATAGGATAAGTTTTCAGTTTTAGGCTTTGAGTTTCATTTTATTTGAAATTTTGATTTTCAGATAAAGTTCTAAGTTTTAATTGTATTATACAAACTTCAAGTTAAATGATTTCTAAGATTTAATTATTCTACAAATTCATAATTAATGTTTAAAAGTTCTTATACTTAGATAGCATACCTCAAAATGTTCTTACGAGGGTGTGAATACTCTTCGGGATTGAAGTTTTTACTCACCACATTGGTTGATCACGACTGACGGTACCTGTTACATACACTGTACCCCCATGCACACACATTGTAGCTTTATATTATTGTCAGAATTAATAAAAGTATGCTGTTCATTTTTCCATTCATGCCTATATCCCTTATATTCTACTGGCTTTCTTCCTTAGTTATGTTGCTTACAGGTTTAGGCCTTGTCGGCTAGCATTACGTACGAGTTAGGCTTGTTTACTACTACAGAGGCAAGATAGTAACTACTACACGATCTGTTTATGTGTTAGAGAAAGTCTCAGATCCTAACAGTGCTTCTTGTTTAAGTAAATTATGAGATGTGCCCTAAGTTATATCTATAATATGATGATCAATTTTATGCGTATCCCATCTTATGTAGCTAGCTTTTTAACAATCAATTTATCCATTTTAATAATTGTGCTATTTAAACTATTATTAGATCTAGGTTTCCTCTTTAGGTCATATTATATATTTTTATTTAATTGAGATATCGAATCTTCCTTATTTGATAGTTGAATGCAATATGTCTAGTATAATTTATATGAGTATGTATTCATGCACATCTATTTCATTTACTAACAAAAAAAATCATCTACTTATATATATACAAAAAAAAAAGAACCTATTGGGTGTTTCGGCAATTGTAAAACATAAATAACCTTTTCTATCTATCATATGATGATAAATAAAAGTTATATTACACAATTATATCCAATCATATATCCTTAGAAGACAACATAATACAATTATATGTATTTTTATTCTATTTATATTAAAATATTTGTTTCTATAATTCATATTTATATATATTCCTTGTCATTATTATTAACACATATTAAATATTTGCTATCATAAATCTAAGACCATACAATAGTAAACACAATAATTATATACAATATAGATTATTGTACATAAATAACACAAGTACATGTTAAAGATATATGTTTGGAAGCAACGTAAGTATATATACATATACATAAAATGATATGTTTTTTATTTGCATTATTTCATGTTATATTGTCTTTTGTTTAATATAATTGATTAAAAGAGATATTAAAATAATTACATTAGAAATTACATTTAAAATATAAAACTTAATTATTATCTAAGTTTTTGATCGAACTTATACAATTATGTTTCATTTACATATATTAAGATGTCCAATTCTAATTTGTGAAATATAATATTTTTAGTATTATCAATAATTATTTTATTTCTTATTAGTTTCTCTCTAAGCTCTACCATGGCCCTACTCTATCATGGTTCCTTCATAATCGTCATACCCAAACAGTCCGTTTAAAACTCATCATTTATATAATATAACTATTAAAAATTTGTTAATAAATATAACAGATGTAATAGATTTTAGCTTCTTCAATACTTTGACTCCGTATTTTTTTTTTTTTAATAATTGAAAATACATCCCCTAAATCATTAATCAATTGTAGAAAAAATAAAAGGCCTATAGAAGGCCCAGCCCACTAACTCAAAGGAAAAAAAAAAAAAAAAAAAAGCAATACTCGACTAATACAAAATAATATCTTCGATGTTCTCTCTCTTCAGCAACTCCAACAGGTAACCCTCTCCCTTACCTTCTCGAGTGTTCTATTGTTCTGTAGATATTAGGGTTTTCAGATCTGAAAAAAAAAATAAACAAAAATGAAAGCAAATTTCATATTCTTGTTCTAACCAATTGTTTTCTTGTGTATTTTGTAAGGGTCAGTAAAATGGAAAATTTTCTCAAATTGGGAAAAAGTGGTTTATGATTCTTTGAGCAATCAATAACTCTAAAAAATTGCAAAGCAATTATTTTCAAGAAGAATTTTCTCATGCCTTTTCCTTTTGTTTTTCATTCTACTCTATTTATACATGGTTATAATTTCTATTAGAGAACGGTTACTATCTATTATATACAACTAGATTTATTATATCTGCTTTTGTGTAACTATTTCTCCTGAAGTATATGCAACTCCCTTATATACCATTATTACTCAGTATCTAATATAGTCTTTAAACTTTATGTTCTATCTAATGCTCCTCTTGGATTCTCTGGTCCCTTGTTGCTCCTTATTCGTTGTCATAACATTGTCCCTCGTCAGTGAAGCACTAACCTTGTCCTTAAGGTCAAAGTTAGGAAAATCCCATGTAAAATCTGAAATCTCTACCCATGTAACATCAGATAGGTCCAATGACTCCCATTGAATAACTAATTAAGTCACCTTCCTTCCCTGATCGGAATCAGGCCCTTGGACTAATCACTTGTAGTTGAGATAAAGGACTCTAATGACTCATGCAAAGAATACTAACTCAAAACCAAAGCCGAGACAGGGATCCCTATGCCGAACTAATCTCTTGCAGACTTATCTATCAGATCCTCACATATGTCAGACATACTCCTGCCCAGCAACAAAGTCTTATTCCAAAAGACATCCCCAGGACTAGCGAAGCCGAGCTACCCAACCACCACAAGCATTTGACTCCAATTCAGCTAACTTCTTTACCAGACTAATTGGCTCCTGACCTATCTAGATCAGGTCGACCCCTGATTACAACACTTTCTTGCTTCCACCTACCTTATATCATATTCTTAATGTCTAGCCACTAAGCGACACATGTCTTTTGAACACAACCTTCCAAAATGATTCTTTCTTTTCCGTACTAAATATTCTTTGTTTCTTTTACCCCCTTTTAGTATGCCTCACGTAACTTAATTATAGAGTACGCTTTTGTCTTTTCATGCATGTAAAGTAACCTTAGTAGATGGGTATATAAACCCTCACTTTCTTATATGTAGACAATCAACTAATCAATACAAAATTATTCACACTGAGCAACCTTAGTGTTCTCATTATCATTTAACTCTTATCTATTCCCTTTAGCAAGGAGTAATAGTGAGTAAGCCTTCAGTTTAGACCAGTGTATCATATCCAGCAGATTATAGGCATAGTAAGATCGAGTGATGCGTTATATCTATTCAGTAGCTACCTAGACTTTGCTAACTTTTTCCCTGTTTGTTTTTGGTTTGCTTTGTTGTGGTACTTTTCCATGTGTTCGACCCCAAAGATGCATCGTTCCCTATTTAAGAACTTCTCAATTTTTCAAAACGACAAAGGGCTTTACTATAGGATAATTAGTAATAGCCTTATCTTGTAGTGTTTTTAGTACATCCATGTTACCCTTAGCTTTTTTTAACAAGGATATGTGAAAAACTAAATGTATACAGATGTTTCTAGTAGAGCTAATTTATAAGCTACTGGTCTCACTCTTTATATAACCTGAAATGGTCCATAATAGCACTTAGATAACTTATAAGAAAGTCTATTGGCCAATATAGTTCACCTATATGGTTGTAATTTGACACAAGCATAATCCCCTACCTATAACTCCTTTAGTTCTATGTTGATCTACAAAACACTTTATTCTTTGCCATACCTTATTCAAATTCTATTTCAAGGCCTTCAAAATATCATCTCTAGTTATGAGCTCTGGATCAACAACTTCAGTTGAGCTTAAACCCTTGATGTAATCAAGTAATGTAGGCGGCTCCCTTTTATATAAGGCTTGAAATGGAGACATTTGAGTTCAAATTCTTTAGTAGCTTCTTGAGTCCAATCAAAGGCATCCTTTTTTAACAAATTTGTTAATGGGGTAGCAATCTTGGAATAATTGTGCACAAAACACCTGTAACAACTTAATATCCCCAAAAAAACATCTAAATTGCTTCACATTTGTTGGCTACTACCACTCCCTAATGGCCTTCAACTTGTCCAAATCAAGTTTTAAACATTGCCTACACATAATATGGCCTAAATACTCTATCTCATATTTGCTAAAAGAACATTTGGATTTTTTTCAAATAAAAGTTGTGTTCTTTGAGACAAGTCAATGCTTGTTCCAAATGTTTAAGATGCTATTCAAATGTCCTACCCTACTATAGATAAGAATGTCATAAAAAATAAATAAATAAAGAAAAACTACTATGAACTTACGTAAATAAAACCTAAATATGTCATTCATTGTTGCTTGAAATGTGGCCAACACATTTGACAAACCAAATGGCATTACTAAAAACTCATAATGCCCCTCATGAGTATGAAAAACCGTCTTATGAATATCTTAGGGTATATTCTTATTTAATGATACCCAGCTCACAAATCTATCTTAGAAAAAATAGTAGCTCCCCCTAACTTATCCAACAATTCATCTACAATGGGAATAGGAAACCTGTTTAATAGTGTAAGATAGTTTAGTGATCTATAATCAATACAAAATCTCTAAAAGCCATCCTTCTTCTTCACTAGTAATACTAGAGAAGAAAAGGCACTGGTACTAGGCCTCATAATGCTAGACTCCAACATTTATTGAATAAGTTTCTCAATTTCGGCCTTTTGAAAATAAGGATATTAATATGGACGAACATTAACTACTTATTTATTATCCTTAAGATGAATGTGATGTTAGACTGACCTTAAAGGTAGCAATGATGATGGAGTCACGAATACATCCTCGAATCTACCCAATATCTCCTCTATAGAGTTATTGTTAGTAGTACAAATGGATGAATAACCCTTATGAGCCACTAAATGAAATAATTAAGCAACATTGTTCATTTTTTACCAACTTCCTCAATTGATTATGTTCAATTCTTATTGCTATTATGTCACTTCAGCCATGTAAATCTACTATATTTACATTGATCTGAAATGTCATCATCAACTGCTTATAATCAAAAGTCATTGGTCCTAATGTAGTTAGCTACTATATTCCTAGGACTAATTTTGCTCCTTGAATTTCCAATATATAGAAATTCACTGAAAATGAAATGTTATTCAATACCAAAGGAACAACACGACACATAGATATCACGAACCCAATATCATGCGTAACTAAAGGGTTGGGTCCAAGCCACAAGATGGCTTGAAAAGTAAATGATAGTCGAGGGTAAGCAAAGGTTCCCATGCACTGATGAAGGATATGATGCACTAGCGCCTCACATGAGCTCTAGTCACACTTGATATGACGCACAAGTATAGCCGAAGGTCACTCGCCGGAGGTCACTCGCCACTAGTCCATGCTTGAATGGGCTAGACAAGAGTTGCTCAATAGTAACCAAGAGGACACTTAGCTCAAGAGGGGGTAAAAAGTTCATTGTATTCTTCAGTATGTTCTCTTTGCAGTTGTTATATTATGTGATTATTTATAGTACCTTGTTAGGCGAAGTTCTATGTTACAAATAAATTACAAAAATAAACTCCCATTTGCTAAATAAAAGGAAAATACTTCATAAGAAAAACACAAAATTATGTACAACAAACGTTAGTTGTCAGAAAGGTTAGTACGAACAACACGCACACATTTTACTCTATGATTCTGACAGTATAGTGAGCTAAGTAGGGGTGGGCCTCTGTTTAGGTATGTTTGATGTCAGAAGTTTGGCACCATGATGGCTGGGGCCAAACTGGGGTTAGCTCAAGAATGGCTCACATTCAGGTCAACTTCAGATGGTCAACTCCTGACAGTTGTCAGCTCGGCCTTAGTACTGTGGAGATTGTTGTATTCAGATTTGGCACTTGGACTAGTGCATAGCGGAGGGTGCAGTTCCGCATGTCAACTAGTCACCTTAGCAACACCTTGGATGGCATGGAGAGCAAAGTAACTTAGTAGATCGAACTAGGGCAAACACTACTCCTCAGTGCTTAACTCACTTCGGACAGCTCGGTAAACCACCTGAAAGAGCCCTTAGACTTGGGAGCGTGTAATTGGTCCTTAATCCCTATCGCCCCCTCCAAGTTGTTTGAGATTTGAGATCAAATTGAGCTCAACTTCAAGTTGCTTATCTTCGGGAGTGTAAGGTTAGAGGTCAACAATATTGAAGGAATCTGAGACTCCATATCCTTTGAACAATTCAATCTTATAGGCATTAGAGTTGATCTTTTCAAGCACTTTAAAAGGTTCGTTAGCTCTAGGAGAATCAAAAAGGTCTTATCAATAAAATTTCCATTTATCCTCGATCTAGGCATAGATAGTAATTCATTCTATAATTCTTTTCATTACCTCTCATGAGAAAGAAAATCATCCCCCCAAAAAAGGAATTACACAACTTACTCTTTCTCAAGTTTAGGAATCATTCCTTACTGAGGTGTATCCAGACCAAATTTCCCAGTTGAAATTCTCTCTTCCTTCGTCCTCGGCTTCGCTTCTCAAGCTTAACATTAACTCAACCCAATTGCTCCACAACCTTCTAGTGCATAGCTTTGATGGCCTCAACTCTCTCAACTGTTGGCCGGTCATAATCAAGCATCGGTTGGGGCGCTTAGTCCAATAGTAACTCGAGGTTGAACCCAGAGGTGACCTCAAATGGGGACATGCTTGTTATACTATGAGCGGTCCTATTGTATGCAAACTTAATGATTGGTAGGCACAGATCCCATTCGATCGTGTTTCATCTAACAGTAACCGCAACAAAGTTCCCATGGTTTTATTGATAACTTCGATTTGTCCATTGGTCTATGGGAGGTAAGATGTACAATACAACAGCTTGGTTCCCATTCACCTCCACAACGTCCTCCAAGAGTGGCTCATGAACTTAGGGTCTTAGTCTAAAACAATGGTTCGGGGAATTCCATGCAACTTGATTACTTCCTGCAAGAAAAGAAAAGAGATAACCGAAGCATTGTTAGTTTTGCAATAAAGCACGAAATGTGCCGTCTTGCTAAATTGATCCACGACCACAATGATGGAGTCCTTCCCTCAAGACATCTTCGATAATCCTAACATGAAGTCCATACTCAGCTCAAACCATGGTTTGGTCAAGATCGGCAAGGGTTAGTAATGTCCTTACTCGACTCAACTCTTCACTTTTTAGCAAGTCATACACTTTTCCAATATGGATTAAACATCTCTCTTCATCCTTGGCCAAAAGAATCTAGAGGATAGTACCTCATAAGTTCAGCACTAGCCAAAGTGTCCTATTAATCCCCCTCTATGTGCCTCACACACTAGCAGTTCTTGCATAAAACAAGTCGAGATACATAGCCTTCTCTTCCTGAATAAGTATCCGTCTCGCTTGTGATACTCATCCAGTGTCCATCCTTCCTCACAACAAATGTAGATGGGACCAAAGTGTGGGTCCTTAGCATACAAATTCTTGATGGTTAAAAAATGAAGTAGTCTCATCTACAGCTTAGTTAGAAGGGTATGCCATCTCGATAAGGCATTGGCCACTACACTATTCTTTTCATTCTTATATGTTATGACATAAGAAAAACCCTTTTATGAACTAAACCCACTTAACTTGTCTTCGAGACAACTTCGATTGGCTCTTTAGATATCTTAAGGGTTCATGATCGATGTAGATCACAAATTCCTTAGGTAGCAGATAGTATTGCCATACTGTTAAGGCTCAGATTAAGGAGTAGAACTCCTTATCATAGATGGAATAGTTGAGTATGGCTCCTCAAAGTTTCTTACTAAAGTAAGCAATAGGTCGGCCTTCCTACATCAGTACAATACCTATGCTTAGTCCAAACACATCATACTCTACTTCAAATACCTTATTGAAGCTTGATAGAGCTAAGACGAGGGTTGTAGTTAGCTTCTCATTCACATCCTTAAAACTCCTCCTCTCTTTCTTACCCCATCTAAATTCAACGTTCTTCTTTGAGAGTTCGATGAGTAGGGCCACAATCGCACCGATGTTCTTGATGAATTGATGATAGAACGATGCCAGGCTATGGAAACTTCTTACATCGACAAAATAGGTCAGCTAAGGCCATTCTATGATCACTTTTATCTTTTCTTCATCAACTCAGATACTACCTCCGCTCACAACAAAACCCAAGAAGATTACCTCGGAACAGCAAAAGTCACACTTCTTCAAATTGGTGTAAAGTTGTTCACCTCGAAGTTTTGCAAACACTTGTCAGAGATGCTCTTGGTGAGTCTACAGGTCAGGACTATATACCAAAATGTCATCAAAATAAACCATGACAAACCTTCCCAGTAATTCTCAAAGCACATGATTCATATGTCATATAAATGTGCTTAGAGCATTGGATAGTCCAAATGGCATTACAAGCCATTCATACAAACCATGTCATGTCTTGAAGGCAGTCTTCCACTCATCACCTTCACACAATCAAATCTAATGGTACCCAGCTTTAAGGTCGATCTTGAAGAATACTCTTGCTCTACTTAACTCATCTAGTATGTTATCAAGCCTAGGTATGGGATAGCTGTACTTAATGGTGATTTGATTGACCGCTCGACTATCCACACACATCCTCCAAGACCCATCTTTCTTGGGCACTAATAAGGCCGGTAAATTATAGGGGCTCATGGATTTATGCACATACCCCTTCTTCATCAACTCATCCACCTGCCTCTATAGCTCCACTGCCTATTCAAGACTCAACCTGTAGGCAGGCTTGTTTAGCAGCGCGGCTCCTGGCTGTAAGTTGATGGCATGCTCGACGCCACAATTTGGGGGCAGACCATTCGACAGCTCTTCCGAAAACAGGTTAACAAATTCTCCCAATAAGGTTTTTACCTTGGTCGGCAGCTCTTCCTCCCAAGGTCTCACCTCCAGAAGCTACTTGACAAGCAGGTAGGTTGATCCCTTTAGATCCATTTCTCTTTTCAACTCGACTTGAGTCAATACCAAAGCCTCCTTCTTCAAGGTTTGGCTAAGCTGGGATTGCATGACTTTTACCTACTCGGTAGTCATAGGACTCAATTTCAACATTCTCCCTTCATGCTCTATAGAACATGTGTTCCTCCTACCATCATATATAACTGCTCAGTTAAACATCCATGGTCATCTAAGTAGAAGGTGAGATGCACTCATAGGCAGCACATCACAAAGCACTTCATCTCAATACTTGCCAATACAAATCAGCATAAACACCTGTTTGTTCACTTGTAGGGCTCCCTTCTTACTGAGCCAGTGAAGCTTGTAAGGTTTCAAGTGAATCATGGTTAACAATTTCAACTGTCGAACCATAAATGCAGAGGCTGCATTAGTGCAACTCCCATTTTCAACAATCATCACACATAATGATTCATTCACCTTGCACCTAATATGGAAGAGACTTTCTCTTTGCTCGTCTTCAAGTACAAGATTGACACCCATTGTCCTCCTCAACACTAAAGCGGTCGGCATGAAGTTCTCTTCCTCACTGTAAATGACTTCTTCATCAAACATCTCAATCTAACCATCCTCTTTTAGTTACTTTACGTCTTCATCAGTATTATCGACCTCAATAGTCGACACCTCGCCTCGAATCACCATTGTTCGCCTATTCGAGCAATGAACGACTATGTATCCAAATCCTTGACATTTGAAACACTTAATCTCACTCATCTTTCTCCCTGAACTCTAGACCTTCTCAAACTTCCTCAAAGGTTCCTTCTCCTCGACTCGGGTGGTTAGAATGGATCAAGTCTCAATAATCTTACTTGGTTCCATTAGCATTGGTCGGTTCAGAACAATTTGACTACCTCCTGGTCCGCTAATAGGGGGTCGGAATCTTCCTGTTCAGCGCCTTTCTATCCTCTAAGCGGCTTGGATCGCATCATCAAGTGTTCTAACATTTAAGGTTTCCAAGACATCCCCAATCTCATACCTCAATCCGCCAATGAATCGAGATGCAATTTAGTCTTCAGGCTCTATGACTTCACATTATATCATTAGCATCTGGAATTCTTTAACGTAAGCATCTACACCCAATCCTCCTTGTCACAATTCTTACAATCTCTTGAAGGCATCCTAAAGATAACAGGTCGGCACAAACTTTCTCTGCATGTTCTTTAGTATGTTCTCTTTGTGGCTATTACATTATGTGACTATTTATAATACCTTATTAGGGCAAGTTCTACGTTACAAATAATTACAAAAATAAATTCCTATTTGCTAAATAAAAGGAAAATACTTTACAGGGAAAATACGAAATCGTGTACAGCGAACATCAGTTGTCAGAAAGGTTAGTACAGACAATGCGTGCGTGTTTTACTCTATGATTCTGACAGTATAGTGAGCCAAGCAGGGGTAGGCTTCTATTCAGGTATGTTCAGTGTCGAAAGTTCAGTACCCTGATGGCTGGGGCTAGCTCAAGAACGGATCACATTCAAGTTAGCCTTAAATGGTCAACTCCTGACAGTTGTCAACTCAACCTCAGCACCATAGAGATTGCTGTATTCAAATTTGGCACTTAAACTAATGCATAGTAAAGGGTTCGGTTCCACACATCGGTTGGTCACCTTGGCAACACTTTGGATGGCATAGAGAGCAAAGTAGCTCAGCAGATCAGATTGGGGTAATCACTACTCTTAGGCACTTAACTCACCTCAAACAACTAAGCAAACCACTTGAGAGAGCCCTCAGGCTCAAGAGTGTGTAATCAATCCTTGATCCCTATTAAATGAACATATCAATTTATCTCCATTTTCAATCATTATAGAAAATTCTAGTGTAGCAATAATAGGCAAATTTAATGATTTAGCTATACTTGCTTGAATAAAATTGTGTGTACTTCCCAAATCCACCAAAATTGATTCTTCTTTGCCTTTAATTTTCTTCTTTCAACCTTAATGTTTTAAGAGCTAAAACTCCTAACAATACATGATAGCTTACCTCAATAGGATCAAATGTTTCCACTCCATCAAAATCTTCTACCTCTACTTCTTGCGACTCTAAATCTTCTACTATATCTTCATCGTTCATTTCTTTTAATTATATTATCATTAAGCATTCAGCTTTACACACATGACCTTTATGAAACTTCTTATCACAGTTATGGCATAGTCCTTCTTAAAGCCAATTCAACTACTATCATTTTCTTTATAGGTAAAGATTTACAATTGGAAATCTGTGAATTAGTTTTATTATGAATATTTTGGTTGTTTAATTTATTTGAGGCTTGTAATGATGCAATGGAAATGGTGGGTCTTTGAAAAGATGGTTGATAATATGGTTTTAAAAGAAAAGATGGGTTTAAATTTTTATTTGGAAAAGATGTATTTGAGAACGATGGTTGATATTGAGATTTTGTGTAAGAAAATGACCTCTTGACAAGTCTTTGCAACTTGGATTCATGTAATTTTGTTAAATGAGCTGCTTTCAAATAAGATGACGACCTAGCTGATATAACCTCTGCTTATATGTTGGATTCAAGACTCGATACAAAGCAACTTTGAATGAAACTCTAGGACAACCCAGAAATATGATTGAGTAAATTTTTAAACTCATTCTAATACTCCAATACTGATCTTTTATGCATCAATTTGGACAATTTTCCTTAGTAATCTTCACAAATTGAAGGTCTAAACCTTGTTTTAATTGCTTCCTCAAATGCTAACCAAGTAGTTAATAAATCATTCTTTGTTAACCACTAAAATCACCGTAAGGATTCATTCTTTATGGAAAAAGAAGCCATTTTTGACCTCTGTGATGGTGGTACTTCATGAAATTCAAAGAACTGATTGACTTTAAATAGCTAAGATTCTAGATCTTGTTTAGAAAACTTTGGTATATCTAATTTAATGGATCTATAATACTAATACAATTTCTACTCATTATGTGATGAAAATGATAAAGAATTCTCATTTCCTTTGTGATTTTTCTAATTCTTTTCTGAAGGTTGAAAAGTCTTGACAAAGTTCTTGAAACTTTTAGTCATTTTGGCCATCATAAGTTTCATATTATCCATTGTTAACTCCAACGATACAAACTTTGCATAATGTTTCAAAATGTCTTCTTGCAAACCTGATATTCCTCTTATGTTGTTTGCCATGTAAACTGTGCTATAATGTCGATCAATAACCAATGAGCAATGAAACCACTAAATAATGGACCTATAGGAGGCCTAATCCACTAAATGAAAGAAAAAAAAAACAAAAAAAAAAATACTCGGCCAATACAAAATAATATCTTCAATCTTCTCTCTCTTTTCTGCAACTCTAATAAGTAACTCTCTCTCTCTCTCCTTCTTGAGTGTTCTATTGTACTATAGATATTAAGGTTTTTAGATCTAAAAAAGAAACTAAACAAAAACGAAAACAAATTTGATATTCTTGTTTTATGTGTTGCGATCTATGTAATGATATTAACTGATTGTTTTATTGTATATTTCATGAGGGTCACAAAAATGGAAAAAGTTCTCAAATTAGGAAATAGTGGTTTCTAATTCTTTGAGCAATCAATGACTCCAAAAAAATTGCAAAGCAATTATTTTTAGGAAGAATTCTCTCATGGTTTCTTTTTGTTTTTCGTTATATTTATACATGGTTGTAATTTATGTTGGAGAACAATTATTATCTATTATATACAACTAGATTTGTTATATCTACTTTTTTGTAACTATTTCTCTTCAAGTAGATGCAACTCCCTTCTATACTATTATTACTAGTATCTAATGCAATCTTTAAACTTTATGTTCTATTTGATGTTTCTCTTGGTTCTTTAGTCCTTTGTTGCTCCTTATTTGTTGTCATAACATAATCCTTTTAAATATAACTTCACATTCACATAACTTTAAAAAAATATGTACTTAAACTTGAACTATTACCAAAACTATAAATCTACCACTGTGAGAACCATCAAATAGTGATAATGTTGGGGGTCCAACAATGATTTGAGAAATATTTATAAGGAAAATGAAGTTATAATTTAAGAGTATAGGATGTTCTATGTCTGTATATAACCAATAGTTCATGCGTGTGCCTGTAATTTTTCTAATTTTCTTCTTCTTCACTTTCTTTATAGCACCTGATACACATTAAGGCCATTCCAACCTAATAGTATAGATACTGCTCTCCTAACGGGATGGATTATGTGCGAATCTCTCATCCTCTTATAATATGATTGGAAAAAAAATTAAAATTAAAATTAAAAAAAAAACAACTATACACTACCATGGAATGAGCATCATGATCACCTATAAAATATTAATAAATAGGCATTATGATGCAAACGAAATAGAATTGTAATTCATTAATCAATGGGATCACCAAAAGAGGGGAAGGAAGAATCCAAAAACTAGTCAATCTTATCCAAAAATGAATCCTAGAATGTTTAAAATTATAGTGGATCAGAAGCCTTGAATTCAAAAGCTTAATTCTACTTTTTTTCAATTCTTATAAGTTAACTTTGAGGAACCATAACTTCTCGCTTATAAAGAGTTATAGAGCCCATAATACGTCAATAAAGATTGACTTAATTGACTTAAGTCTACTTTTGTATGGACCAAACCACCATATTGTTGAGGTTATTTAGGAGGTTGAATTTATTAGTTTTAGCAAAATATCAAGTGGGTTAAGAATTTCTTTGTTAGTCTATGAAATTATATTCTCATATTTTCTTTTCTTATTTTTAGAACATGTATTTATTCCCTTTACTTGTTTATCCTAGGGTTGTGGGATTATAAATATATTAATATCATTTGTATTTTCAATCCTTTTGATAATAATACAATTTTTATTCTTTTATAATTGTATCTATCACGCTACACACCATATCACATCATTATATAAATATTAAATTGAACATTAAATAAAAAAAAAAGAAGAAAATGTTGAATTTCATGATTTGAAGCATTATAATTGTTCCATATCTATTATGCACCTGATATTTTATTATGTAAAGTCAAATATCCGAAAAGATAAGAGTATTTTAATCACTTTTGGTTTTTTTCCCAACTGCGTTGCACAAGCATATTTCTAACTCTATTTCTTGTTTTCTAAATTGAGAATACTACAGGTGTGCAAAATGTTTTTTTTTTTATTGGGTAATATTATATGGCAATATTAAATTTATAATGCAGGACACAACTGGGATCAGTCCCTGCAAAACAAAGTGGAAGATTTGATGTCATATGGAAGTCCATAAGAATATGGATCATTCTTTAACTGATTAAAACAAACCTTCTTCCCGTATGCATGCTCTGCCAGTGCATCAGCTGCAACATTAATATCTTTCTGGACAACTTCAATCTTTCATTGCTAAATCATAAGATTCAAAATGAAAGGGAAAAAAAATAAATAAAAGGGGGGGAAAAGAAAGCACGCTCTCTATCATCAACTTCTCGATAGTACAACTATATTGCATGACATATTATGTGCAACGAAAATACATAATTATATCGTAAGATTCTTACAGAAGCATCTAATTTTAAGATTCAGTCATCAAATTCCGTCCTCCTAATACTCATAGAGTATCTTGATGAGGTTGTATATAGTATTTGTTTCATATTGCAAATGATATTTTAACCGGCACCGTTGCAATATTCACCAGACACATAATCACATAGACCATGGACATGGCCAATATTAAAATAACAACATGACAGTCGAACTTCCGGCAGTTGAGGGTTTTATCAATATTGAGTCGTTAAAAGAATATCTTAAGTATCATGTTAACATTTTAAACATAACTCTTCACTTTTACTTATTTCAAAAATATTCCTTAATTTAACATAAAAAAAAAAAAATTAATTTCCACACTGTAGTCTTAGTTCTTATCTCAAATATTGAATTCCATCAATATAAGTTGATCCTTTAACATTGGTTTTTATGTTAAAAACTCTAAATGTTATTGTTATCTACTCACTATTCATCAAAACAATCCATTACTAATAAGGATACTATCTAACGACCCTAATAAAATTACTCTTTAACCGTGAAAGTTTCTACCAAACTAACTTTTATAACTATTTCAACCATTAGATATTACATCGACAAGACCGTAGACGTTGCCTTATTCACTCCGTCCTGAACCGGTAACAAGAGAAAACCTTGAAAAAGCCCCACTCCTCAGTCGTCACCTGTGTAGCAGTTCTTCCTATAAGATTAAATAAACTCCAAAGGAATATAATCAACTGACACTGCTTTTCCACAAAGTACACAGCCATTCGTTACTTTTGTCTATTTTATTTTGCTTTTTTGTTTTTCTGTCTTTACCCCCAATGTTGGCTACTTCACGGCATTAGATACCTTATACCAAAACACCACTTCCTTTATTCCCACTACCAAATAATATCCAACATATAAAGAGTTTTTCAGTGTGAGGGAGAGAACCTAGAGTATTTAACCATAATGGTATGGCATTTCCTAGAAAACTAACGATAATGTCTTTATTTGTCACCACGATAATGGTGTCGTCATCATCGTTTTGTAGTAATGCAAGAGAGCTACGGCCAGCAGACCATGGGTTGGCGTACCAGGCCGCTCCACCTTCTGGACAGAAAATGTCTCCTCAGATGATGTCCTTTTTCGGAACATCATCATCAGCTTCCTCAACTTGGTCGTCTTTGAGGTCATCCAGTCCGCCTAGACCCGCCGTGGCACTCCCTACGGCAATGAATTCTAGTGACACCTCATGGGAGGGCAATGGCGGCAGACGCACTGCCGCAAGTGGGGGTGGAGGGAGAGATCACGTGAAAGAAGCTTTAATAGTAGGGACCATGGTATGTGGGATCGCTGGCTTATGTTTGTTGGCTGTTTCGGCTGTGATTTTTGTTTACAAGTTCAGGAAAGACCAAACAACCACAACTCTAGGTAATGTTTTGTCGTGTGATGCGAGTGTCACCACGAAGGGATGAGATAATATCAATGTTTAGTTTGGCACGGTTCGGTTTGAGTTTCATCTTTGTTTTATGTTGGACAGCTTGTGTAATTAGATAGATTTGAGACCGCATCCTACTTAGTACTACTTTTATCCTCAACTTTTCGCTTGTGCTTCATCCTTGAATCTTGATGCCGTTGATTTGCTTCAATTTATCAGTTTATTCAAACACCTCGAAGTCTTCTTTATCAACATGCAAAAATGTCCAGAATCAAAACCAACTTTTGGGCACATAAAAATGAAAATATATGTTAGCAATTTTAGTGTAATCATGTCAATCGGGAGATGGTGATGTGATAATCATAGCACATGATGTTGCGAATGATTTAGAAGTGCAGATTTGGAGACAAAAAGTAGGGGCGCAATTAAGATTGGAAGGCCCCCATTGGGTCGGCCCGGGCTGGCCCATGGTAAATTCGTGTCCACCTTCGACTGATTTACCTCGTTTTCATGCATTGGACCCACTAGCCCATAAAATTGGGATATTAGTTAAGATAAAATATAACTATAAATGATTTTTCAATTGAAAAAATGAATTCCGCCAAAAATAATGTTATGAAATCGGTAAATTCTTAATAGCAGGAATCTTTCTCACGTAGAAATGGAAAAAAAAATTTTAATTATACCTGATGCTCATATCATGTTATTGTTCTCTTGTTTTGTTCCATAAACATCATTCAATAAGTCATCAATTTTTCAATATAATAATATAAATAAATTCTTTTGATTACATGATGTGATGAACTCTAAAAAAACATTGGCATTCGTGTAAACAAGGTGCTTGGATGCTCTAAAATCTTTTCAATTGCTCGTTCGAGAACCAAGATCTTTGGAAATATCAACTAAAATAATCAAAGCCTCTATTGATACATTCAATTCACAATTATAAAACTAAATTTATTGTCATAACCTACATTTTCAAACAAAGTGGATGGCATTGCCATTGCTAAAAAGGTTTGCCCTTGCCAAGAAGATAGTCAAATTACAGCTTTTGTTTGTCAAAGGAAACAAGTTTCAACATTAAATCCCGATTTTAAGGGAAAGAAGATCTAAGAGCACATGGTACAGGATGTTGGCAAAATCTCAATTAGTCAGCATTCCCTTGAATATGAGTCATTACAAGGTGGAGTAATTCTAAGGTATGTGTGCATCAATTTGTTAGGTCATGTATGAAGTTCCAGTTTTGCCTACATTATATTCTAAAGTTCTCACTTTGTATTTTTCTATTCAAAGGACATAATTGTGTGTTTAGATTTTACTTTTAATTGATTATGTTATGGTCATTTTCAGTATCTTCACTTTTTCTCCTGTCCCAATTACTTCCAAACAAAATTTTCCTTCTTTTACTTTTAAACCTTTTTGTTTTCTTTCTATGCATTTTTTCTTCCCTTCGTCCAAACTTCATGTGTTACATGCTTATTGAACAGGTGTATCTATCTTAACAATACTCTTCATTAAAAGTATAACATATAAGAGTAATAAGACCATATGAGAGATCAAGCAGTCCCTACTACTCTAGTATACTACACATTCAATGAAGGATAGGGTAGGCGTGATTAGATTTAGTATGGATTGCCTCTTATTAAATCAAATCTAATATTATAGTTTTGCTTTAAAAAAAAAAAAAGTAGAACCCAACCATATGGTTCAATTTATAAATTTTTCAAATTTAGAAAAATGGTTTGATCCGATTTGGATCATGGTTGAACCTTTTTTATAATATTAAAATTTAAGGCTTACTAAATGTTTTAGTATATTGTCTATTTTTTAGATTTTCTAAGGAAAATCATGTTTATTGTAAATACATAGTGGTGGAGCTAGTTTTCATGTTATTTTGGCATGTAAAATCAACTTTGTTAGAGTTCTTAAGATTATGATTGTTTTCAATGTTCGAAGAACAATGGAGCAAAATACTATTGATATAGTCTACACGTGGCAACTAGTTGCTCCCGTAATTGATGATGACCTACCCTTTCATGAGGCTCATTATGGATGTTGTGAATGGAACTCAAAGTGGAGAAATGATAATTTAAGCATCGACTTTTTCTCTTTTCTTAGTAAACGCTTCTAGTCTTCTTTCCATAGTGAACTAGAGCTTTCCTAAACTAGGATTACAGGAATCAAATTGTACCAAAATGAGTTGGGTTGAATCAATTCATTATTAAGCAAGTTTCCCATCAGGTACACTAGTAGAAGAATTACTCTACAAAAAGCTATAAGTTCTCATCCATCTAAAGTGAAAATTACACTATGTCAATGAACCTATTCCTAGACAAGGTTTGGAGTTGATTTAATATCCAATCCTCATCGTGGAAAGATGGTTGAGGTTTCTTAATCGACACTCCATTCCTACATAGAGTTAGGAGCCTATAGAAGATTTAGTATGCTACAAAGTATTATGAAAATGATACGCCACAAACTAGTTCACAACTTTGTGATTTCATGACTCCTTATGTTTATGTTAGAGATACATTAGTTTTATAAGTTATAGTTAGTTAAATGGTTGGTTAGGCAATTTATGTCAGTTAGTTAGAGTTAGTTTTACTCATAGTATAGTAATACACTTATGGGCTAATGTATGTAAGGAGAGTTCTATACATTTATCAGTTAATGCAACACATTCTTCTTCCGCATAGATTTTTACATATGTTTCCTCTTTACTTTCATACTACATCTTTCTATTTCCACATTTCTATAGTTCATCTGAATTGCATTAAGTAAGATTTTGCTTACGCAACATAATATCAAAGCTATATAGTTGAATCAACAATGTCAACTTCACCTTTAGAAGACATTAACTAACCATACTACATCTACCATTCCAACTCACAAAGCTTAGTAACAATTACTCCAATGCTTTCTAGTCTTAAATACAACACTTGGAGCCTCTCATTCATTTTAACACTTTCAATCCAAAATAAAATCGGTTCCATTGATAGATCCATTCAAGAACCAGCTAAGTATGATAAAATGTATTTGATTTAGAGCAGATGCAACAATCTAATTGTTGCTTGGTTATTGTGCTCAATTTTGCAGCAAATTGCTTTGATGGTATTGTATATGTACTTAGCTAAAGAAATATGGGACAAATTAAAGATACACTTCTCACAACCTAGTGATATAAGAATCTGTCAATTGTACCATATGTTGAGTAGTGTTGTGCAAGGTTCTAGAAGTGTGGATGAGTATTTCACTGAATTGAATATAATTTGGCAAGAATTGAAAATTTTCATACCATTACCACATTGTTCTTGCAATTCTTGTAACCAGAAATGCTTTAATAAGTTCATAGAAATGTATCAAAAAGATTTTGTGTTCAATTTTCTAAATGGATTGAATGAAAGTTTCTAAGCTCTCCAATCTCAAATTTTAGTTTTGAAACCTTTTCCCACAATAGATGAAGCTTATAATCTAGTAATTAAAGATGGATTTCAAAGAGTAAATCATCCAAAAGATCTTACTCTACCAGATTTCTCTGCTATGGCAAGTGTGAGTAACAAATCAAGGAATAAATTTGAGATTGTACGTAGCTACCATTGTAAGAAGGGTCATTTAAAAGGAAAATGTTTCAAACTAATTGGTTTTCCACCTTATTTTAAGAATAATAATGCTAAACAACAATTGGCTGAGTTAAATGACGTGGCTTCTAGATATGGTAAAGGTAGATCAATGTACAAAGTTGATTCTAAATTGGATAATGATTATAGTTCGACAAGTGTGAGCAAAACACCTTCCTCTTGTGAATCTAGAGGGTCTAAGTCTATTAATTTTTCTAGAGACCAATTTTTAGTTTATTGAGTCTATTGAATGTTACAAAACATCATAACACAACTACTACAATGTTTACAAATTCTAGCACAACACCTATGCAAAATGGTTCTCATGAAGCTATTTCTTCAATAAGTCACATGGTAGGTACTACTACTTTCTTTTCTTGTTGCTCATAACTAGATGTTATCACGTATATTCTCAATTCTAGAGCTACTAACCATATAGTTAGTACATTTCATTTGTTTCACACACACCGCAATTAATCACAAGCATATGTCATTGCCTAATGGTCAGCAAATTGTTGCAACACATGTTGTTTTATCTTCAAATTTGGTTTTATACAACATGTTATATCTTCCTTCATTCAATCACAACCTTATTTCTATCAATAAGCTAGTATAAGACAACAAATGTGTTGTTATTTTTACAAAGGAGATTGCTTTTACTCAAGACTTTTCCAATTAGAAGATGATTGGTCAAGCTTAAGCTAACCAAGGTTTATATATGTTAGAGCAACAAAGTTCAACTTATAAGGCATAGAATCCATCTAGATTCATTTTAGATTAGAGTCTTCTTTCAAATGTAATAACTCATTTGCCAAAGACACTTGATGCTTGGCATTTTCAATTTGGGCACTAATCTTATAGTTGAATGAAACAAATAAGTCAATTGAGTAAAGATGTTAGTTGTACTCATTTTGATTGTATGATATGTCTTATGGCTAAGCAAAAACATAACATTTTCCTTATACATGTTCAAAGTACAACTACTACTTTTGAATTAGTTCATTTGGCATTTAAGGAACTTTTTCTACCCCAACTTTAGAAGGACATAAATACTTCCTTACAGTAGTGGTTGATTTTACTAGAGTGACATGGGTGCTCTTAATAAGATCTAAACATGAAGTATCTATGTTTATGCCTACCTTTTACTAGATGGCGTTGACTCAATTTAATGTTTGCATTAAGACTATTAGAAGTAACAATGGAAAGGAGTTTATTTAACTGAGTTTTATGCCAATAGTGGTGTTTTACATCAGACTTCGTTTGTTGAAACTTCACAACAAAGTGGTGTTGTGGAGCATAAGAATTAACACTTAATTTCTACAACTCAAGCATTGTTATTACGGGCATTGTTAAATCTATCTCAAGCATTATTTGCAAGCTCAACAAGTCATTGTTATTACAAGCATCATTAATATGAACACTTAATTTCTACAACTCGAGCATTGTTAGATCTGTCTCACATTTTTCCTTACACAATGCCTTTCTAAATGGGGACTTAAATGAAGAAGTGGTCATGGATTTATCACCTAGGTTGGGTGTTTCGACACAATATTCTTCACAAAATAGGCTTGTTTGCAAACTCAATAAGTCACTCTATGGTCTTAAGTAAGCTTCCAAGCAATGGAATGCAAAGCTTACTTAGTCTCTTTTAGCATATGAATTCAAACAGTCCTACTATGACTACTCACTGTTTGTTAAAGGATCAAGTGATAATATGGTTGTTGTCCTTATCTATTTTGATGATATTGTTGTAGCTAGTAAACAACTTAGTCTTATAGATCAGTTTAAGAAATTAATGCATACTCAATTTAAGATAAAGGACATAGGTGTTCTTAAGTACTTTATTAGGTTGGAATTTGCAAGGTCTATACAAGGACTTGTACTTTATGAACGTAAGTTTACCTTAGATTTGTTGGCTAACATAGGGTTTCTTAGAGCTAAACAGTTGACAACTCTTATTGTGGTTAATCATAAGCTCACCAGGGATGATCCTTCTAACTTAGTAGATGGTTCACAGTACCAAAGAACTATTGCAATGCTTCTTTATCTTTCCATCACTTGACCTGATATTACTTATTCTATTCATATCCTCAGTCAATTTATGGACAAACCTAAGTATGTTCATCAGCTTACGTTGGAAAGAGTATTGGGGTACATTAAAGATCAATTAGATAGGGGATTTTCTTTTCTACTACTAATGACTTAGTACTTCAAGCATATAGTGACAATGATTAGGGTGGATGTCTAGATTCTCAAAGGCCTACTATAGGATTTTATGTTTTTCTTGGTAGCTCTTTACTTAATTAGAAGTTGAAGAAGCATAGTGCAGTAGCTAGAAACTTGATAGAGGCAAAATATAGGGCACTTGTTGCCATAACATGTGAAGTTTTTTGGTTAATCTCGTTACTTAAGGAGTTTCACATTAATTGCTCACTGCCAATTTAACTCTTCTATGATAATCAATCAACCCTTTACGTTGCTCAAAATCCTATATTTCATGAGTGCACAAAACACCTTGAAATGGATCTGCACTTTATAAGAGAGAAAGTAGTTGAAGGAGTGATTTTACCATTATATGTTTCAACTAAACTACAACTAGCCAACATCTTCACTAAAGGATTAACAGTCAATCACTTTCATTCCCTTTTATCTAAGATGGGAATAATTAACATTTACTCTTCATCTTAAAGGGAGATGTTAGAGATATATTAGTTTTGTAAGTTATAGTTAGTTAGATGGTTGGTTAAGCAGTTTATATCAGTTAGTTGGAGTTAGTTTTACCAATAGTACAGTAGTACACTTATGGCCCGATGTTTATAAGGAGAGTTCTATACATTTATCAATTAATGCAACACATTCTTCTTCCATATAATTCTTCACATATGTTTCCTCTCTACTTTCATACTACATCTTTCTATTTCCACATTTCCGTAGCTCATCTGAATTGTATTGAGTAAGATTTTTCTTACACAATAAAGAATCTTAAAGAATTTTATTTTTTTTTAATAATTAATTAGTCAAGTTCAATTTGAACAAAACGATTCAGTTTCGTTTTTCGAATCGAACCATGAACTTATTACACTATATTGAACTAAACCAATTATAGAAATATCAATTTTTCATCTTAGTTCACAATTCGTGATTTCTTTTGCCTAGCCCTAGTAAAGGATGTTGCTAAAAAGAAAAAGATAAACTAATGGTCTACCTACTTTTTTGCCTTAGCAAATATTATGGATGATTAGATAACCCAACTATATAAGGTACCTATCCATACATTACTTGACTAGGTGAGCTTCGAATAAGTATTGAGGGTTACAAGGCAATTTTTGAATAGCAATTTTACGAAATCTGCTCTTATAAGGTGAAATACAACAATAATGTCTTCATAACCCTACTCACCTACTTAACGTAAATAAGGTATAAGTTCTAAAGTATCTTGTACTAATCTTATAAAAATTATTAAATAATATTAATAAGTGAAAATAAATAATAATGCTATATTTTTTTAACAAAAAAACATTTACTAAAAAGGAAAAAGAAAGGGGATAAACCCATAAGATAAAACTCTAAACCTAAAGTTACCTATCTCTTAAGTACAAATAGCCACATTTTATGGTACAATGTGGTATGGTTTGGTCAATTTTATTTTATGAACAACCTAGTTTATGTACTCTTCTTTTCTAGCCATTTATAAATGTGATCATCTTCATCTTATGTTAAATGTAATAGAAATTGCCTTTTAATTGTCAAGATGTAGTAACAATGTCATAAAGTAAATGATGATATTTGCAAATACACATTTAATTAAACTATAAAAAAAATATAACTAAAATTAGCTATTGAAAAAACATGTAAAGTTGAAATTTATGGAAAGATAGAAAAAAAATTATGGGAAGATAAAAAAAATTTACAAGTTCAACATAATATGTAGTGTCTCATAGTTTCTACATAATATAAGTTCCAAGTGGTCCTTATCTCTACAAAGTAGGTTCAATTGCAAAATTTGAGAAACAGTATATATAGGATATGGTATAAATAAGGTTTTATATCTTATCGACCTAATACCTACTTACCCTTGTTGCCTATGCAATTTAAAACAAAATTTTCATATCTAATACTAATAAAAATGTGTAAATATAAATCAATAAGACACTTAAGTAATGATTTTATAATAGTGACCTATTAATAATCACTGAAAAATCATGAAAGAGTAGTCATATGCTAGTATCTTATTTCTACAACTATGGTGCACCTAAAATATCAAAAATATTTATAGTTACATGTAATGCAAATTAAATTATACTCAAGATTTGATTGATTGACAACTTCAATCACATAAAATAATAGCAAGGATAGATCTTTTAACACAACATTTATCCATTCATCACATTAGACTTTTACTATGCATAAGAAAAACAAATGAGGTTTGCAAAATTATATTAAAACTATATATTTAGAGATCTAGAGTTAAATAAAACCTCTTTGACTTAATATAATAGAAGATATTTTCATAATTCTATTAATGTGGAATATAAATAATAGAAAGAGAAAGAGAATGTGAAAGAGAAAGAAAGAAAAATAAAATTTTATACAAAAACTATATATTTATAGATAGAGAATCGAATTAAACCTTAATGATTTAATATAATGGAGGAAGAAGATAACCCACATCTTATCATTATCTCCCTTAGACTTGTGTCAAAACTTTTGACCGGTCCTACTACTTCATTTTTAATAAAAATAATAACAATAATTTAATTAAATAATATAATAAAAAAATGAAAATAAAGAAAATAACTAGTTGACCATGGCACGTTCAAGGGAGACATTCCAGACATTTAAAAAGACCGGATCCTTCTATTCTACATAATTCTAGTCCAATTTTTTTGTTCTTTTGAAGATTATTAATGGTAATATTGTCTTTAGTAATTTCCTTTGGTGTAACAAAATATGAATAATTAATCTGTAGAACATCTTATTTTTTAGAGTTCAAATGAATGAAACTATTATGAGAATGTTGTAGAGCTTAGATAAGAGATTTATAAGTTTCTACTTTAAGGTACTTCCACATTACTATCGCAGGTAATTATGAGGTACCTAATCCGTCTGATTCAGTAAATACCCTATAGGTTTTGGGATAGGTTCTTAAAAAGGATTCAAAACACTACAGGTTATTTGGTTGAGTTTTAGAAATTACAAAGAACTTAACAAAAAAATATGAACTCGATAAAAATAATTCATATATATAACATATTAACTAAGTATACATATTAACCAACCATATACCATACTGTACAGTTGTATAATATATTAACTAAGTGTGCATACTAACCAACTGTATACTAAGTTGTGCAGTTGTACTAGAAGAAGGGTCAATTATGTTACTAGAGTAGATGTCATTGTATATGTATAAAAAGTTAGGTATCAACAAGGCTCAAACTAAAGATGCATCGTTACTTAATGCCTTCCACGCTTGATAGTAACATCTACATGTCTCACATATTAATTTTCGATCTACTATGTAAAATAAGATTTCATGACAATATAGAAAGCAAATGATAATATCAAGGCCACTCTTTATTCATTATCATTAAGGAAACTAGCATATATATATATATATAGAAAGAGAGAGAGAGAGATAGAGAGAGAGATACACACACATGCATATACATATATATACTAATACATTTTGAGTTTGTATTTTTTAGGTATGGCAGGTCGGATCGAGTTCTTCATGGGTTTGAAAAAAAACCTATAGTGATTTGTTTTGAAAATGGGGTAAAAACACTATAAAGTTTTGAAACAGATTTGATAAAGTACCGATCGGGCTCAAGTATTGTAAAACCTATCTTAAACCCATTCTAAAAGCACCCCTATGGATGATATGTCTTAATATGTATTAAAAAAAAAAATTTCAAATCAATAACCTCATAATAAACTCCTTTTTATTCATAAGGACCTCCACGTGAAAGTCCTTCACATTAAAAAGGGGGCCAAAAACCCCTTAATAAACATTCTCTAATATAGCTTAACAAGAGTTTTTAGGGCCATAAACCTACAAACCTTAAGCAAGATCTAACTACTCTTGTCGATAAATTTAAAAATAGTAACAATAACAAAATACAAGGTTCTAAAAACTACAAGGTAAGTATTCAATACCTATTATCCTTTCTCTAATTAAAAGAAAGGGAGATTGAAACTAGCTAAGGGTAAAGAAAAAAAACCGATCAAACTAAACTAATGCGTAAACCAAACCGAAAAAATTTTTTTTTTTTAACAATTTGGTTTAGAAATTTTTCAATCTAAACCAAATAGAAAATCTATAATTGATTTGAAAAGATCTATCAATCTAGTTAGTAAAATCGAACCAAACCATTTTATAAAAAATATAATAATATTTTACTTCAATTAGAGATTTTCTTTTTGTTATAATGTAGTATTTAAAAGAACTTTTTATTTATATTTATTGAAATATATATGCATTAAATTTATAATTGTCATAATATATAAATTATATATGTAATTTGATTCAAAATTTATATTATATGCTATTTTTATAAATAAAATTAGCTATTAATAAACATTTAAAAATTTTTAATTATATAAATATTGATTTCATCAACCTCTATTATGACACTACTTATATTTTAAATTAATTCAATACTTTTTACATGAAATTATATATTTTGTAAATATATTTTTTTAAATTAAAAGATACGGTTCAATCTGTAAACAAAATAAAAACCAAACTAAAATTTTATAGTTTGAAAAAATTCTCAATTCGAACCGTGCAGTTTGGTTCAAAGTTATAAAAAATCGAACTATATTTTTATGGTTTAATCTGATTTAGAGGAAAAATAAAAAAAATAAAAAAAAAAAACCGATTAACGGCTACCCCAAAACTAACATACCGGGAAACATGTTTGTTGTCTACTCTACTGATGCAAAACCGGTTTAATATCCGATACCTGTCATCCTTCTGCCACGGACAAACTACGTGTTCAGTGGTTGTACTGTGCTCTGCATTTATGTTAGTATCTGCATTTGGAGTTTTAGTAAAATATTTAGTACAAGTTACAGGTTTTTGGTGTCTTGGTGGTTTTCTAGAATCAAGTATCGACATTTTCATGCAGCTCTTCTACTTTCAAGTGGAGCATACTCGAAGGTAATCCAAGTTATCCCCTCTACAAAATTAAATTTGGGCATGATCCCTGAGCTTGAAATTTGCATGCTCCAGTCCGCCAGCGCCTTTCCCTTTAGCTTTCCTGCTCCTTCCGCCAGAAGAAGATGCACCACCAAAACTTACCACTATATGTTTGTGATAGATAGAAAAGAATTAAAATGTGTACAAAAATTCGATCTAAATTAGAAATGGAGAAATCCGTATGAAGCGAGAATCTTAATTGTTCTTGGAGTGAAATATGAATTTGCATGATGATTTTGAAGTATTGAAGTTCAAGCGTAGCCAGCCTGCATGGAACTATCTTGGTTCCAAGCTTGGAATTATGGAACCATCTCGGGTTGTTTCCACAAACGGGCAAGCCGAGGACTAACCTAGGAAGCCCATTGGCCTTAGAATCTTTTACTCTCCCCACATCGAGGAGATGTTATGTTGCTTCATCTAAATTCAATACTCCATCATATTTATTGCTATTGTTGGATCAAGCGCTTTACTGCCACACCAAAAGCCAAAAGCTATAACTGATGGTAATATGTAAATCATTATTTCATCCGTTTAGCAAACCAAATGCCATGATCAGACAATGATTTGGCCAATCCTAGGTAGGTTTTGCTACTGCTAGCGAACCCTTACTACAATCGCCCTTATTTTATATACATTGGGAATATAATGCATGAATTTGGCTGTAATACCAGTTATTGAATGGAGTAAGTGCAACTCAAAATATTTAAACTGTTTAGCAACCCAAGTGTTACGTTGGCCAATCCTGAATTCCGCTAAGGGCCAGATGCTGACAATTACTCTGTTTCGTCTGCCGAAGCTGAATCAGGCACAGCTCTCACTTCCAGGGCTGGAAAGTCACGCAGCCAATTTAGACAACTGTTATTTCCTTCAACCCAAGGAGAGGCAGAGGTAGGAAACACCAAACCTGCTAAGTTGACATAAATCTGCTAATGGGCACTTCACTAGATTAAAAACTATGTAAAGCAATTTTATTAGATTTGCACAAAAATATACAATTTAATGTGATTATTTTGAATGTTTTGAAAATTTGCTTTACATAGTTTTTGTAAAACTAAATCGCTCTAACTTTCTGTTATTATATTGGCACAAAACCCAAACTCAGAATCACATAGTCAACAATACATTCTGCAATCTTACTCCTGGAGTAATTGGCCAAAGGGCCTCGATCTCCATGGTGAATGATGTTCACAGAACGGAGATACAGGCTTATTCATTCTAGTTTTCCCTTATAACAAGAATTCAGTTTCACATAATTGATGACATGGATCAGATTTAGCTTGTGATAAATGTTTCAGCTGAATAATCCACCAGGTTCAAGCTATAGATAATTAACTAGCAGAAGCACGCAAATGATGCCTACCAGATAGATAATGCTACACTTCGTAATCAATGGCCACTTGGCACCATTCACAACTAATACACTTCCACATGCCATTGTTTGTTCTTTTTGAGTTGTGACAGCTTCTCTTCCCAGCTCTCTCCTCTTTGCTCAGCGACTCTCTTCAGGGTGTCTTGGATGCCTGGCATCATCCCCTTGAGACCACAGAAATAAATGTGGGCACCACCATCCAACAACTTGAAAATTTCGTCACTGTATTCTTCAATTTTGTCCTGGACATACAGTTTCCCACCTTTTTTGTTCGTTTGTTCCCTGCTAAGAGCTTTATCATACCGGAAGTGATCTGGATAGTCACGGAGGTACTTGTTGAACTCGTCATCATAAAGAAGGCTGTCAGAATTAGCAACCCCAAGGAACAGCCATGCAAGGCCTCCAAACTTGTATGTAGGAACAGATTCCATGAACATTCGGCGGAGGTAACCCCTATAAGGCGCAACACCAGTACCTGTAGCGATCATTATGTGGGTGGCATTTGGATCATCTTCTGGCAAGAGCATGATTTTCCCAGAAGGGCCTGCCAGAACAATAACCATCATTACAACCATCATCTTTTTTGTTAAAATTGAAAACAAAACTGCAGTCTCATTCAAGTTGTTATCCATCCAAATGAACAACTGAAAGTTAATATATGCATCTAGATAAAGTCGAGACCAAGTTCAACCATCCAAATAAGCGACAAGAAACCCATACATCTACCCTATGACCATCATATACCAACTAGAAGGCAGCTCTAAGCTTGCTTTTGAAGTTCAATGGATCCTTTCTAGTATAAGTATCTTTAGATAGAAAGCAGGAAAGAAATTTGGAAATCAGTGCTGAAGCAGGAAATGCATATAAATTCTTCAATTCAATATCATTATCTTAACTTGCTGGACTGTGAACTAGAAGATAAACACAATGAAAACATTTACTGCAGAAAGGACTAAAAGCCAACTTGTAAAATAGATGCTATGCTACCCAGCATTAAGCTGCAAAGTCCATATGGGAATCCAGGATCATAAAAGAGAAAAAATCCAAGCCGCTTTCCATCCATTCCAGAATTGATTTTGAATCAATGGGCAAAAGAAAAAAGTGACTTTGAATTTTCTGTTATTTTTATCAAGGAATTTTCGCATGGCATATGAAAGAACAGAAATAAAGAAAAGTTTTCTACAAAAACTTAATTTGCTGAAGACCCCTTATGTAAATCATAACCAGCATGCTCATAGGCCAATCTTCCTGAGATGGCATCAGGTTAGATTCATATCACACAGCAGCAATATGACTAAAACATATCTTGCTATCATAATCTTCAGCATAAATTGATACTTATCACTAGACATGATTGCTTTCAAGAAAAGTGGAAATGTCTTTCATCCAATAATTAGCATCCAATCACAGAGAGTGAACGATTAAGTAAACAAATTGAGATTCCCACAGCACATAAAAACATGATCTCATGATGTGGAAAAACCTGGAATCTACAATTCCTACCAGTGATCTGAACTTTGTCTCCAGGCTTTGCATTGCACAGAAAGTTGCTGCATACACCCTTCTTGGAAGGGTCCTCTTTTCCTGTCTCAGGATCATAATAAAGAGCACGACGAACACATAAGCTAGTAGTTTTGCCATCAAAAGCATCTCCGTATCTGGTGGATGCAATTGAGTAAAGGCGGACATTGTGGGGACTCCCTGGCTTTTTTGGATTTTCACCCTGGAACAAAATACAATCACATTATAGAGCTAAAACATACTAAATTAATGTTCTCATCAAACAAGTGTTACTTAGCCACATCTGTAGTGTGGTTCTATTGAACCTTTACTGTCACCATCTAAAGAGAAGAAACAATGATAGTAGTCCAAAATATCAAAAGCTAGATATGATTGCCCAGTATACTGCTGAAAAATAATGTGAAAAAAATCTTATTAACCCAAGTGAACAAAGATGCAACAGAAACAAAAACATTGGAAAGAGAAGCTCACCGGTGGTATAACACCATAACTCTGTCCTTCCCAGTAAGGGACATTGCTACCATGATCAATCACTATATGGCACACCTCACCAGGTGCCTTTGGACCAACAATTCTTTCAACAGAGACAATGGTTGCTGTATATGGTTCCTTTGGTTTGTAAATATTTAGAGGGGGCTCTTTCGCATCCTCAAGTTCTAAGGGAGCAATGGCAACTTTTGGAACATTAGCCTGTTGCACTGACATGCAAACTATGCGCTGATTTTGAGGGCTTACAGTCTTCAACTCCAAATGAGAGATAAGCGCCCATGATTGATTCCTGAAACTGATACTCTGAGCCTGAAGCAAGTAATGAGCAAATTCAATTAAGATATTGACCAGGGTATACTACCAAATTTTTTAATAGTAAAATTTTAGCAATGGAGTCAACTATTCATCATGAAAACCAACAAAGCAATTACACAACGCATAACTCATGCTAATGAGAAAAATGAAAGTTAACACAATGAGCAAAGCAAGCACTGAAAAAGCTTGTTTGGCTTGTTTTTCTTTTTCATCTTTTTAGTATCTCTTCTGCACAGTCTAAAACCAGATATTTGGCAATATAAACCAACTCCAATCTAGATCAAATAGTACTCTAAACATCAAATTTCAAATAGTAATGGATCAGACATATATAAAATACATATACAAATAAGATACTAACACAAAAACAGGAAAGATGATCCAAGTAAACCTCTACTAATGCCTATAGTAAATTATGTTGTTCTTAGTCATCCAACCATAATAAGAATAGTAAAATGAAATGTTTGATTATGACATTGATATCTTACGTCTACATTACATAAGAGCTCACAGAAAATTTATTTGCCAATAAAAATTGCTGGACCACTCATATGGACTTGTCTAACATGTTTTTAGTACTTCATTGGACTCGCAGTTCCTGAAAAGTCATCCACTCAGTGAGATTATTACCACATCTTAGATTAAGTCCATAATGGGAGTCAATCCTCAGAATTAAGCCTTCAACCAATGAATTTTCAAGTAACATTTCAGGGCAACAAATTCTCCCATCACTAAACTCCAGACAATTTAAAGCAATAGTCTTGCATAAAATCTTAAAGGATCAACAAATTTAGTCATGTATTGCAAGTGCTAGTAGTTAAGTCTTATGAGCCCTCACGACAAATTGCATTAGGTCCCAGCTCTCTAACATACACAGCAAGTATTAGGCTAAACTTGTGAATGAATTGGGTACAAGTACGACCACACTGCTACATTAAATCAAAAGGAAAATTCTATGCTCACGCAGAGTGAACCAGTTCTAACATCCTAATATCAGCCATTTATGACATTCTAGGAGAAAAATGGAGATACAATGTGCCAAAGAGCAGTTTACCCTCCCAAAAGGTCCGCAATAATACCACATGATTCTCATTGAAAAACTATTACTTCCATGTTTATCCATTTCTCTATAACCTAAAGCTAACATTTTTAACAGGGAAAGGAGACCCACAAACAAAGCCCACAAGAACTGCGAATAAACGGGTCGAATAACAACAATTATTAAGATAACATATCATGATGTGAAAAGACAAAATATAAAAGCACAAAGATACCTTAAAAATGGATCTTGTCTGGGAAGCATCACCACCTACAGGCAGAGTTGTAGAAACCTGCATATACATGAAAAAAGCCCAACACTTACGACCGGCCACGAGACAACACGATTAATAATAAACAACCCTTAAACCCCAAATTTCGAGAATTACAAGAAAATTTAAAAGGTAATAACTAAAGGCACGCAATGAAGATGAAGGACAGGGGAAGAGAGAGAGAGAGGACAGACCTGAGAGATGGAGGTGGAATAGGCCATTAATCTGGTGAAAACTCGAAGGGAGAGTGGGGGGTGGTGATCAGTGAACAGAGAGCTGCAACTGCAAGTATGGAGATTTTCGGTTTTGGGTCTTAAGTCCAGTGATCTAGCCAATCAATATAAAAGCCTTCTTATATTAAAGTGTATATGATATTTGGTTGGCTATGCTATAAATAAATATATATATACATGGAAGTAGTAAGTAGAGGAAGAACAGACAAGAAGAGAAAGTACACTTCGCGTAATACGAGATGGTGGTGTGATCACTTGGAGAGTAGCAAAGGACGCGATTTTGCAAGCGTTTGTGTCTCCTCGCACACCCCAAACCCAAAAACCACACACTCCCTCTCTCTCTCTTCATGCGGAGTTGCCTCTCCATTATTAAAGTCTGTAAAAACTTTGTTGATTAAAGCATTACTAGTATTATATCGGATAATAACATGTCGCATTGACTTATTGTTAAATTATAAATTAATTAGTGATATATAAATATTATTAACATTTTAATATGTAGTAACTATTATTTTTTACAAAATACTGAATGGTAGTTTTTTTTTTAAATTATTCATTATCATTATCATATATTCAAATACTATTATTATTTGTTCTCCATTTATCTAAGCATACAACATATTAGCACTGAAAAGAAAAAAATCTTTTTTCTCCATCTTGGCATGAAGATCTTTGAAATGAACACTATGGGATACGACTAGTAATTTTCAAAACATCACAATAAAACGATCATGAATTCTATTTATAAATATGATCACAAAAGCAAAATACAAAATTACCACGATAATAGTAAGAAATACACAATTTATGATGGAAATAGATACGGCTATAATTGAAACTAAATATGTTTTCTTTCAATTCAATTTATATATTTTTACTATTAATGTATATTCCATACCAGATAAAACACAAAAATAATGAATTGTGACCCTTATTAAGAAGTTTTGCTTTTAATGTTTTTACCTCTTATTTCACATCCATCGATTTTTTTTTTTTCAATAATATTCACGTGCATTGCTAACTTTTTACTTTAAATATTCTTTTTCCTCCATAAGTTATAGTTAAATAAATCCAAAATAGCTAAGGATATTATAGATTAATGATACGAACATTGCTCTTCCAATGGTATGAACTAAATGCAATTCTCCTTATGCAACATTGTAATATTATAATTAAAAATTAGTCTAATATAATCAATAAGGGATCTAATGGTTAGAAACATTAGCCATAACTGATAAGTAGCCATACCTCTAACATATTAACACTAACATCTAATTAATATAAGTTAATAATAGCCTCTTAACCTCTCTAGTCTCCATATAAGATATACTATTTTAGTTTAGTGTAGGGCGAAATTTTACCTCTATCTTTTTTTGTGAAAAGCATACCATTACCAATTATAAGTGTTAAGTATCGTAATTTAGTTTTGATGATAACAAAATATGTATTAAGTTAATATAAGCTACATACTTTCATGATTAGGTTCCGAGAAGATAATTTAGGATGTTAATTAAAGTAAACCGTTTAAATTAAAAATTTACAAGTAAAATAGGAATATTAGTCAATAAAGATTATTAGACTCATATTCCAAATATATAATAAAATAATAAAAATATAGCTAAAATAATAAATTTTTACTATACTATTTAATTATTATCGTAATCGTATAGAATAGGTTTCAATAACTAACGAAATTTTTAAAATAAATTATATAAGCAATAAAATTATTAAATAATATGAAATAAGTCGTAGAAAATATATATATATTTACTATATGTAATTTTTATGTGCAAATATATATCCACAATTAATTAAAATACCTAGGTATACATAAAATATGTTAGAATAAATAAGAAAAATCATACAAAACATATAAAAAATAACTACAATAGCATGAAATTATGGAATATGGTGCGGCAACTGAACACTAAGAGAATTAAACCTAATTATATAGTATTAAAACTCCTAGCTTGGCAATTTAGTTTCTTAAAGCCACTAATTAACTTAGGAAATTTCACCCACACCCAATACATTGCATTTAAGCCAAACTCTTAAGTCTGGAACACTCTTTAGTTAATTCAAAATCAAGAAAAATTGTTAAGAACTTAAGGTGTGAGAAAATTTAAAGGAAAATAGTAAAATTATAGTGCAATCTAGGCATTCACAAGTTTGAAAGTTTATCAAGCTACTAGAAGTGGACTGCACCTAAGGTTGGAAGGAGACACCATCAGCTAGTTGTGCCAACAAGCCCCCTACCTCTATTGGTGGTCGAAGCTAAGTGATCTTGTAGGTGTTCGGTGCCCTTTGTTTTTCCAAAAATTCACTAAAAATATCAAACACAGATTAAAAATTATGAAATCAAGTTTTTTGAAGTATTTTCACACATAGAATCTAATAAAAATATTATTTTGTAAAAATTAAGTAGTTATCTATTACATCCTTAAAAAATTATGAAACTTGAACAAATTGTGAACTCATTTTAGAGCACCTTATCGATATAGTATTAAGCTCCAAATTTTTCTATAGACTATCTATTATTAATATTATAGTGCTATGTGAAGTTTATCACCAAAACTATTTTCTAAAGATTTCTTCAATTTTGAGCCTCTAATTTGGGTATAAAATGCTATTTTGATTAATTTATTTTATTTTCCTTAAAGATCTAACTTCAAATTCTGACTTAAACTAATTATTGATGTATTTTATTGAGGAATTGTGATGCTAGGTTAAGTTTCACAACTATATGTTATAGTTTCCATAAGTATGTAATTTATGTGATTAATCTCATCACATGCAATTTGTAAATCTATGTTAATAAGAAGATAAAATAAGTCTTGGGAAGTAATGAGGTAATTTAGAGTTTGATGTAATGTCAGCAAAGTCCTTTTAATTGGAATCTAGGAGAGAAGTGGACAAACTAATTGTTTATAGGTAACTTGAATCTGGATAGATGATAACTCAAAGGATTTGTTAATGAATATTCAACTAAGAATATACTTAGAAGCTAATTCAAAGGAAAACATATATGTGAATCTTAACCATAAGGAAGCTCAAAAGCTAAGTCGAAGCGTAAATTTCTTAAAAATTATAAAGTTAGTTGAACTCAAAAGGTAGCTCAAATAGTAGCTTGCTAAGAAACTTAAATTAGAGTAACTCAAAGACTGTCTTAGAAAGTAAAATTGGCATAAGAAATGATTTTACTATAGCTTAAAGAGTAACTTATAAGATTATGGCTTAAGAACTTTGTCCTAAATTAACTTAAAACTTAACTCAAAGGATATTGTAGATAAAAGGACTTATAAAACAAGTAAACTAATTATGAAAATTCCAACACATGAGTAAAAACAACTTGTATAACTAATATCAAAGCAACTTAATTCTTATAAAATTAATCAATTACTATTAATTCAAGACTCTTACATGGATTAAAACTAATCTATTGTATATACATAGGGATAATTGAAGATCAAAAGTGCAATGGTCAAGAGTCGTAAATCATTGAAGTTCAGGTAAGCTAGGATCGATGCTTCACAGTATGTTGGAGTAATATGTGAAAGTACTTAGAGGCTTGAAAGTGCAATTGTTGTGATTGTGATTGATCATATGTATGCACGTTACATGTGTGATTGATTTATTAACTTGTGATTTTTGAAGTTAAACCCTTAGAAGTGGTATACTGCATGAATTTGTATCAATTGCTTTGTCTTGAAAATTTATTGATCACCTCTAACTAGAATTAACTAAAAACCGACCACTAACCTAATTAGACATAAATAACAACTCACTAGGGGAATAATTAGGTGTGTTAGACCAAAACCAATCCCTTCAGTGAGGATAGATGAAATTATTATTTTTCTCACCCTTAGTCAAACTAAATAACAAAAAATGAGGTCATAGTAAGCTCAGGAACAGTGGTTCGAAAATAGTCTCCAAAGGAAGGTATTCTTCATTATACAAGCTTAAATTTGGTCTAATTTGAATCGCATTGAAACTCTCCAATCTAGGTTAGAGTAGATATAATTTCTCTAACCTCAAAATAGACCAAATAATATTGTACAATGTTTCATTTGGTTACTTACATTGCATTTCGTTTCGTTAATGGCTAAAAATCCTAATTATGTTTGTTATACTCTTTTGTCTTACTAAACTAGTTACGCTCACATCTTTATAAATTCTTTTACAAGTGTTGACTAAGGACTAAAGATGCAATGCTATAACCACCTTTAGGTTAATACACGACGAGCTAGAGGAATTAAGAAGCCTGAAGACTATGAAAACATGACATTTGTTTTTATCTTTTACCTTTTGTGAAAACTAACTAAGTCATCCTAAGTCACCTACTATTTCCAACCTTGTGTATATGTAAACATCTAAAACCTATGGTTTTTTGTAAACTTTATTTTGGGCACATATTTTTATCAGGAGGCAACCTGGCAAATTGAAACATATTTATGGAAGACCAATACTTTTAATGGAAATATACTTATGTAAATATTATATTGATATTAAGATATGTACCATAAATCATTTTGAATAATTACCTTAAAAAGCTATACCACGGGTTTTATCTTTAATAGGTGCTAAACTAAATACTTCAAACCGATTGAGTCGAGTACACTTTATATAAACTATATCTATAGTAGCAACTGTAAAATTAATTTCTATATTAGGATAATTTATAAAGTAAAACTATTATGACTTCTCCTATTCGAAACGTGACAATTAATACTAATATGTTTATTAAGTGTATAGCTTCTTTTGGGTTCTTAATTTATAAAATATTAAGTTTAAGATTACTCAAAGAGTTAAGTTGGACAATTAAGATATTTTAGATTCTAAGTTAGACAATCCATCCAGTAAAGACCTAGTTTCACTTAACGAATATATTTAGGTAATGTATTCTATGCGTTCCACTAAAATTGAAATTATATTCATAAGGATTAATTTTATTAAGATGAAATAATTCGATGGATGGAGATTAAACCATATTGAAGTGGAATGAAGTTTGTTTGCATCAGGTATAGAAGAACTCATTTTATATTTCAATAAATGTGGCAAGTTTTAGAGGAATTTGAAGTTATATGATTCTCAATGTGAACTTCATGGAAATTCATTTCCTAATGTGAACGAGGTCAGGTTCAAGCTTTTAAGCTTATTGGTAAGCGGTTTTCATGATATGGTAACTCAATTTCGGTTGGAGTTTTAAGGCAATAATATCGGTCATGCATTATCACGTAGCCCAAGAGTTTATTAAGTCAAGCTTCAAAGTAGTTTTTACATGGGAGTCATTCTATAAGATCCATACTTATTAACATGGCAATGGTTCTGATATGTCTTAGTAAGATTGTATTTGCAAACTTGATTTTAATTTATCCGCCTCAACAGGGACCAGGCACCAAGCTTTGAAATTGCCGTATTTGCTACATGGCAAGATGTTCTATAGGACTGAGTATATGGTCCATGAGGATGAATATTTAGAGTTTTAATTTGGCAATTTCGGTGGAGTTCATATTCCAACTTGATCAACTTTAGAGAAATATTTAGAATATCATTTTAAATTTAAACACGAGGAGATAACGATTTTTAAATTTAAAATAAGTGAGAGATATCGATATGTTAGGGGATAAAGTTTGACAAGATATACTTGGGGATTTGGTGGAACGTATCAAGAGGAAATATTACCGTATACTTTGGACGAATTTAAATAGATTAGGGATAAAGTTCAATGAGATACATATTCCAGAATTTTTGGGAGTTTGATTTGATTTCTAAAATTCAAGATTTGTTTTCGTTCAAGTCAAATTTATTCAAATATAGTGGAAGTTCTGTTGCAGTACATAGGTCTCGGTCTCTACGGCTACTTTCAAGCGGTTTATTCTACAAGCTTTTCAGATATTTAGATGAAGCACCTTCCAACGTATTAAAGATAAAGAGTGAAATATGTTATATCTCAAACAATATCTTTCAGCTAACCATTGGAACAAGAGAAGATAAATACTTAGCGGATTTGAACTCAGGAAGACAGAAAAGGAAAAGATTTAGAAAAAGAAATATTACGAGCATTCAAACAATAGATAAAAAGAGAAACTTACGAAGTCTTCATTACTTTTCATATTTCGTCCGGGCAAATTAAAGTTCCAATTCCGTTGTTTATTATTTTATTTGAGCGAAAAAAAAAAAAAAAATTAGAGAGGATATTCGTTTGTGTTCCTCATTCGATTAATATTATTGTGTGTAAGACTTTATCGTATTTTGGGATTTGATGGAAGACACTATAGTTTGTGTATTAAGTGGGGTAGCAGATAAGGGAGACAGAGCAGTAGGCTTTCGGTCAAGGGCTGGCCATATTTTGTAGACTCTCAAAATTTGATTTGATATTGAATATAGTGTAACGATATCGATATAGAATATCAGGTCTTTAATAGGTCTTTAATAGTAGATCTGAAAGAATACAATAAGTACTTAAAGTCGAAATGCTATAATCCACTTGCCTAATCTTTTCTTTCCTTCTTTATTTTCATGTTTTATATTGTTTCCATGCTACTTGCTCTATGTAATTAAAAGGGGACACTATTATAATAATTTGCAAAAAAAAAAAACAAGTTTAATTTTTCAGAGTAACCAATTCATTGACTTCTTAGTCACTTCTAGGGCTTACAATAACTTTTTTTTTTTTTTTTGTAATAATTTTCGATTATAACATTACAAGGATCAAAACTAATATAATTATTTGTCAACAAGACAACAAATATATGCTATAAGGATTTTTTCTTTTCCGTAGATGTATATAGTAATAGATGATACAATGAAATATCTAATCTTGACTTGCAAGCTCTTAAAGGAAACAATTATAATTTCTCTTTTTTTTGGTAGGAAAGAGGGAATTACATAAGCTTTAATAAAACTAACCATGCACCCATAATGTGATTATAAAAATTAATTATGGTACATAAGATTGTAAAAATATAAAACAATTAATCTATAATGATCCGATCGAAACTCTTCCTAATGCGACATTATCTGCTTTGTCATAGAACGCCACACGATTTTATTCCTTAGTGTAGTAACTTATTAGGTGATTACTTATATTGAGATTGACTTAATTTGAGTACGTTTAACTTCGAAATTTCGACGTACTTCAAGCTACTATACTAAAAAGTATTTTAATGATTTAGAGTTTAGTTACATAGCATGTAAAGGGTATTATATACTCTATCTGATTATATGTCTAACCAATAATTTACACAACAAAATAATGTTTAAGTAGTTTAAAAAATGCAAGGAAAACAAAGAAACATACATCTATAAAAGTACATTATTAGTCATTAATAATGCTAATCACATTTCATAGGCTTTGTTGAATAAATTGCTAGTTATTCAAAATGGTAACAAAGAAGATATGAATTTAGAAAATTATAAAACAAAACAATTTAATAAATATGTCTAATTTTACATAAAATATCAAATAGATACATCTCAATCGATAAGTATTACAAATACAAAAAATGCATACCATTTGAAAAAAAAGTCAATAATCTAAATAAACAATATATAAGAATAAAGAAAATGTTTTTGTCTTAAATAATGTAGCTATTCACCAAATACATATAATCATACAGTCAAAAGAAAATTTGATAGTTAATAATAGCAAGTAAATTACGATATGAGATAATAGTTAGCAAATGTGATAGTAGTAATAATTGGTAGCTTAACAGTTATAATAGACAATAGATAATAGATTTAATAAAAACAAAAGATGAAACTTATCAATACATAGTGTAAATAATGTAGAGAGAGAATTAAAAGTTATAGTATGAAGAGAATACATGTATATAATAGAAGATATTTTTGGAAATTTATTAATACATAATATAAGTATAGGAGAAAAATATTATTGAGTATGGAGTTTAATAGAGGTTAATGGTTTAACATAAATAGATAACATGCAAACATAGTAACATTCTTAGCAATTAAAATATGGCCTAAAGGTCTTATAACAATTGCAATTAAGGGTATAAATGAGATGAGTCTACTCACAAGCTACTCAAGTTCAGCTCAACCTTTACTCGAATTCAATTCCTTCGCAATCGAGTCGAGTTCGAATTCGAGCTACTCGAATAGCTTACCAAGTTGAGCTCGAGCTTTGTGACATTCAGCTCAATAAGTTCACGAGCCTAATCGAACTCAACTCAAGTTCAAACAGTTATCGAGTTCAAGCTGAGTTTAAAGATTATTATTATTTTAATCAAATTTATGACATTTATTAAGATTATTGAGTCTATACAAGATTAATTAAGTCAAGCTCATGCTTAGCAAATTTCATTTCGAACCGAGCTCGAGCTTTATAAATTAAAGTTCGATCGAGTTCAAGTCGAATTTGAGCTTCAAGTTTTTTCATTGAAGTCGAGTTCGTACTTAGCATTGTATCGTCTCAACTCAACTTATTTACAGCCTTAATATCAATGTTTCTTTCTCTCTTTGTTTTTTTATTTTTTATTTTTTGTTTTGTTTTCCCCTTTTTTCCCTCCCTTGCATTACATATTAAACATAAGTCTTTTAAGTAGAAGTTCTATAGCATGCTCTATAGGAACAAAAGCAACAAAGTCATTTTCTAGAAGAGACTACATTAAGTTTACCAAATGCATGTCATGATTTGAGAAGTAGGTTTTACGTACAAATTCTTTTTACTCATTTAAATAATCAATTATTATAGGTTTTGAGTTTTTTTGAAATGTTTAGATATTTGTGTTGTGAATGAATTTTATTAAAGGGTGGTTGAAACCCTTATGTGAGTTAAAGAGAGTATGTAAAAGAAAATATGTGAGTAAAACAACAAAGGGTTGTCCAATGAAGTTGTTTCGATGCTTAAGTTAGTGTAATGTAGGAGCAAACGAATGTGATAAGAGTATCGGGTGTAGAAGAGTCTAAGTGTATTTACCTAAAGGCCTTGTCCTTTATTTATAAGGGACTAAGCTAAGCTAAATTAAGAAGTTAGACTTCTAACATTAATGCCATGCTCTAGATTTTATAGAAAGTAGCTAGAGACAGTTGGAACATTGCCATCCATGGTAACTATTCCTATGAACCTCTAGCATAAATTGCATGCTTCGAATTTTATGGGGAGTAGCTGGAGGCAATTGACACATTGCCATTCCTAGTAACTATTCTGCATGGAGATTGATTGGAGCTTCACGGAATAGGCTTGGTTAACTTAGGCCTAAAGGCTTAAGTCCCTAGAGACTTGGAGACCTTCTTTTAATGTAGTCAAAACTGAGTGAACCTCTCGATATAAATTGATAAGGATCCTTCACGGCATTGCTTCAAACTTGTCTTAGATGCTCAAGTTGTAAAGAGTTTAGCAATCATACCTTAATGGGTACCTTTGTCGTAATAGTTCACCATACATTGTACATTAGCTTAGGATTAACTCCCTTACTAATCCAAGACCTTCAATACCATATACAAAGCATACTTCAACTATAAGTACACAAGTTACTCCTAGAGTCAAATATACTAAACATATGAAATAATTAAAATATGATAACATAGTATGGGATATGGTCCTACAACATAGTCTCTAGCTATTACAAATATAGCACTGCAATAAGATAGCAACAGTCTTAATAACTAATATTTAAACATTAACATAACTAAAGTGAGTCTTTAATCATATGAATATTCCTTTGTGCTCTCATCTTCCTTAAACATCCCAATAACCCTACTACTAAGCTCTAGCATTTATTTACCAATACTAATCACAAGTCATCATGTATTAAGAATGCATCATAAGAGTGTAAGTTACAACTAGCTTAGTAAATAATTCCTTAAACCATATGAATACAAGCAAAGTACAAGCAAGTTATACAACAACCATATGAATGCAATCAAATATATACAGGACAAATATATATAGTAGACTAGAAACTTATATAGCTTGGATTTGCACCCTCCATAACTAGGGTTTAGAAATCTAACACATCAAATCTAGATTTCAATCACCCTAGACCATTGGCTATAAGAACTCTCACCAACAATCAAGATTTTCTATTTTCTTTTTTTTTTCCTTTCTTTTTCCTCTCTATTTCCTAACCCTAACAACTGAGGTTATGGATGTGAGCAGTGCATGCAGTCTCATTCATTCACCTCTTACCGATGGCCCCTATGCACTAAACCTTAACTAAAGAGTAGTGTCTCCCTTCTTTAGTTAGTTCCCAAAGATTGTAAGGTCATGTGTTATACATCATATGAAACCAATATATATCACATGTAGTTGAAATTCAATTCCTTTTCTGCATGATACCTCCATACAAACTACATGATATTGATGGCCTTAACAGATTATGTATAATGCATGATATGCATGTCCATTTTTGTTATCGAGTCAACTATAGCTAGATCCAATTCATTTAGGTGATCAATCAAACATCATAGACAATCACAATCCTAACATTCTGTTAATGTAGCAACCAATTCATCTTTTCATAATTTAAAGTGTTATCACATTCATACATGCGAAGCATCAATCACAAGCAAATACCCAAACCCTACATGTTCAATCATTTAACTTTAAATTAATGTACAATTACAACTACAAGCATAAGCAAGTATAGAGATCATAAAAAACTCATTCAACCATGATATCCAACGAATTGTAGTAGTCCTTTGATAGCTCTTAAGATCAATATGACCTGAGGATAATATAGAAATAACAATAGTAAGCTTATTACCCTATATTCACTATACTTCCTAAGTTATAGTTAATTATTACTGTATTCAAAATTTGTTCATTTTAAATCCATTCCTCGTGTTGTTATAGTCATTTTCATAGGTTTTTTAATATACTTTCACATGGTAATGTAAATTTAGGACTCGAAATTAAGGAAATGACTAGATTAGTTTCATTAGTCAAGGGCTTATATTGACTTGGTTGTGTTTTGGTTTCTTTGTGGGCCTAAGTATGTGCCTTTATTTTTTGCCAATTTTTAATACTAATCGGATATATTTAGGCTTAAGGAGTTAAAGGGTCCACAAATGGTTTTGACTAAAAAGCCTTTTTAGCCTATATAGTCACTTTAAGGCTTAACTTAGTTGGTTTTAAGCTGAGTTTTGGGCTTTAGCCCATAATGGACCTTCTTAATTTTTTAGGTTTCAAGAAGCTTTCAAATCACTTTTAATTTTACAATTTATTTACTAATCGTTAAAGAAATGGGCTTCAATTTGGGTTTTCTAGGCCTTTTGCAAGTTTTTAGACCTATTCCATCACATATAACCCTAAACTAACGCCCCAAGAACTTATTTAAGTCTTAGCTTACTATAGCCCTCTCTAATTTATGGTTTTAATTCTAGTTCCAAATCTGATGGATTGTCTTCATGGGCTTTAAACCTAACCTTTAAGGCCCAATAGTCATTTTTAGGTCTAGTTTTACATTTAGGGTTATAAACAAGTGTTTAGTCTACCTAATTATGTCTTAATGAAGTATTTACTAACCTAAATCATTATAAAAATTAAATAAAAAATGACTAAATTTACACATGTTATCTTAGCATGGTGATCAGTGTAGCTTTAGGATAATTCTCACTAATTAGTCATTAACTTACTACTAATCATCACTCTATAGTTTCCTAAGGTGGTTTTGACCTAAGAGTACTCACTAATACTCAAAACAACCCTAAGTTTTCAAGCTACATGTTTCAACCTTAATGAGAATATATGCTTAATCCAACTTTTGTTTACGATTTCCATGAGAGTATAAGTATATTTTTAAGGCTAATTCATCATAGCTTACATTTAACTAAGGATGAGTACGATTTGGTTTGATACAGTCTACCTTCCTTACTGAATCGAATCTACAATTGAAAATTTGATTTTTTTTCTAAATCAAACCTAAGTATATGGTTTGGATTGTAAATTTTTCAAACTCAAAAAAAGAGTTTGGTTGCTATTTGAACTGTTTTTTAATAAAATATTATAAATTAATAATCAAACAAAAAAGCATTTTTTAATAAAATATTATAAATTTATAAATAGCATAAATATTTGTTAAATTAGCCATAATTATCAAATAAAAATATGTATAAGAAGTTCTAAAATTTTTGGATTTTTACAATGAATGGATAGCAATCACAAATGAACACAAACGATATGAAGATATGTAAAAACACAAATTAAAGCTATAATTTCAATAGTCAACAAAATCTAGAAATGTTACTCTCTATGATTAAGTGTTTCAATAATTTAACCTCCTTCATGTAATTCCAACAAAATAAGCTATAGAATCTACAATTATTTCGCCAACGCTAATTAAATTTTCAACTTATAAACTTACCTCACGATGATGATGAAGCTTTCTTTCTTTTTTTCTTTGTTCTTTTTTTTTTTTAATCATAAGAACCAATTTGGTTTGGTTCGTAAACATCAAACCAAATTGCTAACCAAACTAGTTGCCAAAAAAAAAAAAAAAAAACCTAATTTTTGGTTTAATTCAGTTTGATTCTTTGTTTGGTTCACAATTCATAGTTCTTTTGCCTAACCCTACATTTAACTTAATAACATGTTATTTCTTCAATCTACAAACTAAAACTAGACCTACATATAGGGAAATAGCATGTATAAATAACTATACTATATGACCTTACAACAAAACTTCAAGAAATAAGATGGGAAAGTCTAATTTTACCTAAGCTAGTGCCTCTCCTTTAGATCAAAACCCTAGCCCCCTTTTCCTCCTTGTTTGCTTACTCCACAAGCCCTAATGACTAATTCTTCCAATTGGTGTGATGAATGTAATGCTTAGGTGCTTTTTTAATGGACGTGTTCCGATTGAGGTGTGACTATATGTATGTAGTGGTTTTTTTTCTCCTTAGAAATAGAGATGTTTAGTGGAGTAAGTGAAGGAATGGGAAGCAAAGGGGTAGCCATCACTTAAGTGAGAGAAGGAGAAGAAGACAAGCCAAATGGAGTCCATTTTGAATATGGGGACAATGCTCTTTGGGTTATAAGAGGAGACAATGGTAAGGTTAACTTATTTAGGAAAGATTGTTATTTAAGTAGTACAAAGATGTCACTTTCAAAGAGATTTACCAAGTACCTATTTGGCAAAACCCTAATTAATGCAATTAACCTTTAACTAATCAAGTGAACTTGTTTAATTAAGTGATACCGAATTTCACTAAGATAGTGTTTAGGGTTCAATTCGTTTAAGTGGATCGATTAGCATGTTGATTGATCTAGTTCAATCAATTAACATCGCTTAGCAGTGAACATTAATTATTAATAATTGGTTATATCCAAGAGGCAAATTTAAGATTCAAGGTTGTTAAGTTGAATTGTTTAGTGTTATTGGATAGTTTCACTTATCGTTAAGGAATCATAGGTAATTTAGCGTTTTTTATATTTGATTAGGGTTTTGGACTCACTTTAGGGTTTCCTTATTAGGGTTTCACATTAGGGTCATTTGGTTAGGGTTTCTAAGTTTGGTTTTTGTATTGGAAACCAAATTATGTTACGAGTTGTTCGATTAAGTTTTGGGAATTTGATGTAAGGTTTTTTTAATTCACTTTTTAGATTTCAAGTTATTTAGCCTTGTTGATTTTGGGGAATATCTTGACCTACACCATTTGACAACTCTAACTCTACTTAGGAATTTGTGATTTACATTAGCTCTAAAGAGATAGGTCGGAATAAGCCTCTAAAGCTTAGCCCATGACTCAAACAAGTCAACCTAAGGTTGGGGAACCATGTCTACAATTACTTATCAACAATTTGTATACCAATCATCCTTGATACATCTTGTAATTAGTTTCTATTCCTTTAATTATGATTATTTTCATACTCTAAAACTTTCAAATGATACAACTCAAAGACACAAACCATTAGACTATATAATATTCATCAAAACTAATATCGTCAATTCATATAATTTAGGTAATAAATATTTAGAGTCGGTACATATCCTATCACCAAAACATTCAAAGGCTAAAATCATCAAATCGTTAAAGTTAAATAGTTATTATAATATTATTGTAAGATTTTTGCTCAACTTACATTGCATTTGATAATTTTTTATAAAAGAGAAATGAGCAAAAAGGAGTGGTAAAGAAAAAAAAGGATGGAAAGAAATATTTTTATTTTCTTTGTTTAGTTTATCTTAGAATAGAAAATGAAGAAATATAGAGTTAGTATTAGATAGAATTACAATTACTTTATATTGATAAATATCATTATAAGGGATAATTTTATAATCGTCTCTTATTTTCATCCATTTTTACTCATTTCTCTCTAATTTTCGAAAAAAAAAGAGAAATGGACTATAAAGTGGAAATGTTCCACTACTTTTCTTCCTTGATTACCCATTTCCACCTTTTACTTAAATTACTAAATGTATCATTTCCACCCTTTATTTTTTCTTTTCTTTTCATTTCTACAAGTTTCTATCAATCCAAACACATTGTTGGGATAAATCTTAAGAAATATATGATAAAGATCAATAAACTAACTCAAGGAGTATCAATCTTCTTTACTATCTTTTTCTTAGTTTAAGAGAACTTCACGAGGATCAATGTAGAGTGAACTCAGGAATTTAGAGAATGAGCATAGATGGAGCACCTTAGTTAATAGAGTATTAATTAAGCAAGGGTTTGTAGTCTGGAAAGTAGAAGGACTTGATTTCTTTTATTTATTTTTCAATTTTCGTCTATTTCTTATTTTATTTAGTTTACTTTGTAGTCTGGAAAGTAGAAGGACTTGACTTCTTTTATTTATTTTTCAATTTTCGTCTATTTCTTATTTTATTTAGTTTACTTTTCCATAATCACATACTGCCCATCTACTTAAAGGGAATAAGTATTCCATCCCCCGCCTTCTTGAATTTTTAGTATATTGTTTAATTCATTCTTTAGCTTCATAATAATGATTCCATGGAATCAGTGTTACTTAACATTATGTAATCAAAATTGCTTGATACTACTTTTGAACAGTGATTCCAAACCTTTATTTTTCTTTTTTCCAAAAACTGACCTTAACCAACCCAAATTGACAAAAGAAGGATAAAAAAAAAAAAAAAACTCTTCCGTCTCATCTTTGTGTAAACATAAACATCAGAATCTGAGGGATACTTGACTCATCTTCTTCATCAGTCCTGTCCACTACCACTAGACTCACCCTGTTCTCTTCGACCTTCATCCCTCTCTCTTTCGAAATGCTCCCTCTCTCTATCTTTGTATCTATTGGGTTATAGGCGCTTCTCTCTCTCTCTCTCTATTAGATCTGTGGTTGTTGAGAAATATGTTGTCGGCACTTCTCTCTCTCTCTCTCTCCTCACTCTTCGATCTATCTACGTCATTCACCACTTCTCTCTCCCTCGCTTCGATCTTTAGCTCTCCAGAAGTAGGTTATAGGTGCTTCTCTCTCTCTCTCTCTCTCTCTGGTCTGTAGCTATCATAAATTGTAGGCACTTGGGTCAGACCTATTAAAGGTAGATGGTCAGCAGATCTTTCGAGGTTCAATTGTCGAAGGCTGCTTGGTTAGATCTATTGAGTAGATTTGTTGTGGGTTGTTGAAGGCCGCTTAGTTAGCAAAACCATTGGCCGTGGCGAGTTGTCTTTCTCACTTCGATCCGTGCAATTTGTTGTGCCCAGATCTATTGAGCACTTAGGTTAGAATCGTTAAAGTGGTAACAAGCGGTGTTGAAGGGTATTTTGGTGATTTTCAATCTATTACATTCTAATTTTGATGTCTCTTTTGATCAAATAAATATTATAAGGTGTATCCCATTATCTAAGAATGCTAATTCCATCACGTGCCTATTATATATAACTATGGGAATAAAGGTTTTGAGTTTTAATAAACATTATTCGGTACTTAATTCAATTCAATTCCTTAGTCCAAAGCTTTTCTCCAACAACCAACATTTACATTATATTCTTGTTCAAATATGTATAAAATCGAATTTCCTTGAGCCATGGTGGCTAGTTATTTATAAATTTAACGTGACTAGTCATGGTGGCTAAAATTCACAAAATTATTGTAGCTTTCTTTTCTTTTATCTTTTTCATTATATCATAAAAATTAAATATATATAATATTCTTATTTAATTAAATTAATTATTGCAAGCAAGTTAAAAATCAACATTTATCGAGAATAGAGAAACGATTTAATGGAGCAACTACAGGTCTCATTTTGTAAAGATTAAAAACTTTTGGAGTGTGGAGACAAAAATATGGAGTGAAGGATTGGAAGTGAACAATGAAATTAGAAAAATATTACCTTTGGTACTTGAAATTTATCTCTTTCTACAATTTACTATCTAAAATTTAAAAGTGGTACCTCAACATTATCTATTTTTACATTTAACTATCTAGTTTAGATACTATAAATGATCTTAAAAGGTTTGTAGGTAATAAATTAATACTTTTAAACTTTAGAAAGTGATTTATAAAATTGAACAAAATTTATATACCAAATACAGTATTTACCTAAGATCTTTTAAAAAAGGAAGGCAAAAATTTTGTAGACATCGAAATGGAAAAGTGAGTTTTTTATGTATTTATTGATCCAAATATATAATAATTACATAAATGCAAATTATATAAAAAAAATTACACATTTACTATTGCTATATCATATGTTCACGATTAGATATTAGATTTAACAAATAACTCACATTTGGAAAATGGAAGAATTGTTGAAACTAGATCATTGCAATCATTCTCGCATTTCGAGCAATGGCAATCTTGCATTTTAGATAAGTGAAAATCATGCAAACACTACTCTTTAAGTTAAAAATGCGAGATAGGCAGGATACCAAACTTTTCAATATTGCGTCATTTTGTTAATATTTAAGTAGAATTTTCAAAATATAATTTAACATTGGTAATTACGTAATTAATTTTATCTCATTTGTATATATGTCATTTTTTAAAGAATGGTAAATGTATTGGACCATGGAAAAGTAGATAAAAACATATACATTTCACCATAATTGATGAACATAGAAAGGACAATAGAGATGGTATTATTATTTTTTTTTAATAGGAACAAATGAAAATTTCTAAATTGTCACGTCTCGAAGAGATAGTCACAACAGTTTCACTATGTAAACTATCCTAAGATAAAAGTTGACCATATAGTTGCTATCGTAAACTTAGTTCACACTATGCGTATTCAACTCATCTACTTTGAAGTATCCTTGTTACATGTTTAATATAAACCTATGGAATAATGTTTCGAAATAACAATTAAAGACCGAACATAAGTTTAACTCTATAGAAGAGTAGTTGTAAAACCTATAGGTATAATTTACTTAGTATATATACCAAAAGATTGAAAACTATCGAGTCACCTAAGTTGACTTAAATAGTTTTCTTAACAGTTAGAGAAAAGCCAATGATAAGAATAATAGAAAATCCAACCAATTCTTCTTGATCTTTACTCCCTAATCTCATTTGCTAAAATGCTAGCTTTCTAGTTGTTGAACTAGTAATTCTACACTAAAACTATAAAATACACTAGAGGAAAATAAGCGATAACTTATTCAATAAGTGAGACAGAGACAAATATGGATACGGAAGTATGTATTAAACATAGAGCAACTAAGGTTTTTAAGTAGTTTTAGTTAGATGTAATGTGTGTTTAATTAAATACCATCGCACAACGTTGTTATGTTTGTCGTAAGATTATAGATATTATGCTCGCTCTGATCCAGGTTAAGGAGTTTGATGCTATGTACTTATGAATCGAAAACAAATCGAGGCTTATACAATGGAGAGTACCTTTTACTCGAGACCACCTTTAAACTAAGGTCTCAAATTTGTCGTGACTTCTTCTCTTATTACTTCATTTGACTAAAGGTAGGGAATTGACTATTTCAGTTATCCTTATCGAAAGTGTTAATATTTACCCTAAGAATCATAGCCATTACTTGTAATGGGTTGTAATGTATGTCAGGTTAAACGTTAGGCTAAGTTTAAGTTAGTTTGTTTTTAGGGTAATCAACCAAGTTTAAACAATTAAAAAAAACAACAACAATTCGCAGCACAAACATAACATAGAGCTCAGCTCTCACCAAAACAAATCAGATCTTAACCACATGTACCGCATACAAACAATAACTATCTATAATTACAAGCAAATACATACCAAAGTCTTCAAGTATTTTAAAATAATACTTCGAAATACAATAAAGCACTGATCCTACTTACCTGTACTTTGGTCGCTCGCTAACTTAATTATTCACTTGTCCCCCTTTGAGAATCCCTATATGTTTATCCAATTAATTATTTTACTTACTATATAAGGCATGAGATATCACTAATTTGTTCATCTTCATGAGAATTAGGTTGATTTGGAATTTTAATTTATAAGTTATTTATATGTAAGTATAAAAAGTTAGAATCATTACATAGAGGAATTTTACTTTTAACACCCTCTAAGCTAAGCTTTGAGTTAGGTTATCCTTGAAGTTTTTAGACTGAAAAACTTTTAAGCTATCCTCTGAATCATATCGGAGTTTAAATTTATAATTGAATTAACATCTGAGTTAATCTCCAAGCTTGGTAAATACCCTAGACTTCTCACATAATACCTTTTGAAGCAACTTTTGAGTGCCTATACTTGCATATTTTAATCTAAATATCCTATGAGCAACCCTATAAGTGCAACATACTTCAAAATTTTTAAGAGATTTATCCCCTGACTTAGCCTTTGAGTTCCCTTGTGTTTGTAATTTACTCGTAAGCTTACCTCCGACTTAGTTTCTAAGTACATTCTTAATGTACTATTCACTCACATAACCCTAAATTATCCTCTTATTTCACCTTTACCCTTCAATCCAATCGAATTTGTACAACTTCTTTTAAATATAGACAATATCAGCAGCTAATCATCATACCCAACCTCTACTTCATCCCATCTCAACAATTCTTAACCTACACCATATTATATGCAACATTAATAAGAAAACATATCATTTCCTCTCTTCTACCAATCAAACCAACTATGTAGCACCTTTTCATTTCGAGGTTATTATTTTATTTTAGTTTTATTCTCATCAAAACTATCAAAGTTTTAGATTACATCGTAATCTATATTGAATTCTTAAGGAAGCTCAACAAAATATACCATTAGTGCACTGTTTTCATAAAAACAAAATTTCTTTAAAATCCAATTTTATAATTTCAACAAACTGAGCACATAACATGAAAATATAATGTGTAAGTGTCTTATATTCAAAAATCGAGATCGACACTATAACATTTGATCTTTTTAAATTATAATTGAAAATTAGAGTACTCATCCAATTTCTTAAGGAACTTATATTTTCATTTGGAAATTAGAAAAACTGGTTTGATATTCAAAATCTAAGCACAAAATTATTCAAGAAAACCCGAAACCATAATTTTTAAACATAATATGATACTTTTAATAAATTATAAAAAATCAAGTGACATTTGGCGACACCACCCACTATGTTGGCAGCTTTTGGCACGGACTTCCTTGTGCACTAGTAGTTTTCCACTATTTTTCTAAAATTTCTCTAAATTATTCTCCAATTGATTCCTCTCTTCATTAATTCTTTTCCAAGTCTCGTTTTGTCCAAACTGATTGATGGAAGCAGGAGTTGGGTTTTAAAGCATGGCTTGACCGGTTTGCAATTTTTGATGGAATACGCATATCCAATTTTAGCTGGATCTAATATTATGTGTCTAACTCTTAACTTTTCCTTTGCCTACAACTCTAACTTTTCCTTTGCTGAAATCCTGCCGCACAAATTGTCACACCATGGCAAGGATTTCAAACACTGCCACATAATTTCCTTAATGGATTTACAATTTTTCTTTAATTATTTAATTATATTTAAGTATAATATATATTTTAAGTATTTACATGTATATCTTTATACATGTGAAATTACATTTAATACAAAGAAAAAACTCTTAAATATTATTCATATCATTTTATAATTTTCAATATCCATATAATTTATTTCTCTTATCTTGTTATTTATGGAAACTTGTTTCTTATGTTTTCATTAAATGATGAATAGTTTACGTATGTTCAATAAATATAATATTTAATTAACTTATTACTCAATTTTCTTAAGTCCAACCTTGTTAAACCATTCTTATCAATTTTATCGTAAAATTTAAACTTAATCGGATAATTTTAAATATCATCTAAATTTTAAGTCCTGCGGATTGTGAATTAGTAACCAATTTTTGTGAATCTCACATAAATCAAAGAAAAAGAAAATTAAAAAACGGAAAAGAACATAAAAAAGAGTAAAGAAACGACCGGAATGAAATTGACAGAGTTGTGGAAAATATCAAAAGATATTTTGCACCGACAAGAGTGAATAGAGCCAAGAGAAAGATGTTGAGAAAGTTCCTTCAGAATTATGTATCAATTAAGGATTATTCGTAAATGCGCCGTGCAAAAATCCTTCACTGTCCAGGCTGCATTTCCAATCATTGCTCTACGGACTTGAAACCCTTTTTCTTCGGTGGAATCGGGACTTAAAAATCTTGAAATGCATGGAGGGCAGCAGGTCACAGCTTGCACTCCAAGCATCCAATTAAATTTATCACCACTCACCAACACGTCAATACAACCACCATAAACTATAATGTTTCTGCCACTAAATATATGATACAGTAACAGTAACGTTAAGGAAACAACTAACACAACCCAAATTTTATGTAGCTTCTTAGCTAGCCACACCTTCAGTTGCCAAAAAAAAAAATCAAAGCTAGATTACCAGAGCTAACCATAACCATCATCAAAGAGGAGCATCACATCAGAGCTATCACTATTTCTGATTATCAAACATCATTTCCATTTAGCTCTTCCATCCAATTAGAAGGAAGATCTATACTCTCTTGAACTCTTTCTCGAAAAACAGACAAACCTAAAACCAGGAGTACAGAAACTGACATAACCTATTCTCATGGACCAACCGCCAACTTGCTATATGGAAGACGTTTATTACAATGCTAAGATCTAAGATGTCCCGCCAGCAGAAGCGAGATCATTTTTTTCCAAGTTAAGATTGAGGCTTGGGGTTGATTTTTTTGCTGATACCACCTCATTTTGTTGGCTTTCATTTTTCTTTGAATTCAGGAATCTGCCTCCGCATCCTCTGGCCCTTCTTAAGGCATGCAAATGGCGAGATTCATGTAAATATGGCTGCAAAGTCAATAAAAGTTTGTTATTAGAAAAAAGAGACAACATGTCAGCAACCATAAGAGAGACCGACAGGACCGAATCCTTATGTATCCCATGTTATGATCATTTTCGTTCATCCAACTATCTACAGATTGCCCTATGCATAAGTTTTTAATTTTCTAGGAGAAAATTTTGAAGACCTGTGTTTCTTCTTTTGTAACTTAGACCTATATTGGCACTTGACCTCTGTATGCATAAGGGTAAACAACAAAATCATAAGACTTACGGATCTCCATAAAAACTGACAGGAACCTGTATTTCTCAGCAAGAAATTATGCAAAAGCTTTGCAATGTCCAAAGGCAAGATTTTTGAAGCACAATGCTAAGAAGGCTTGTGAGGTTTTAGGTGTCTTTGAGAGCTTTCAACTCAATATCTTGAGATTTAGAGGCTCTAGACCAATTTATTAAGGCAGTCACGGTTGAGAATTGATCTGATCAACCATGTGATGAAACTCAAGAACTTTGATTTCTCTTATTGCCTGAGTGTTTTATAGGAGGTTCAGCAAAAAGATCCTCTCTCCTATGTTTCCTACATCATCAATTGAGACATGAGAGTTATTGGGTGTCATTTATAGCAATTTTTATGCACCAAATTAAAGCATATGCTTTATATTTTGATGCTCCTATAAGTCTTGAGACACTGATAAGAACCTCTTATAAATAGTCTGAGCATAAACCTTCCTTGCTTGTCATCTTTCTCTTTCAATTACAACTCTTCAAAAGAAGTTCCTAGCTGCAAACCTACACTGCCATGTACCTTACGAGACTTGATAATTTTGTTTTGTAATTCTGCTTTCGCACGTATTTGTCGGCGCCTTAAGATGCCATGATATTGCTTCGCATTGACAAATACAGGCTCCTCAATAGCATCCGATGGAAGAGGCACTCCAGCTTGCTGAATTCCCATTAACTGAAGATGAACCTGAAGCACATAATTGTTGAATAACCAATAACATGCGTTAAGCAAATTCATGTCCCAATGCAAACCAAACTTGACTTCAGTAATTTGCAATGACAACAGAGAAATGATTGTCAGTAACTGAATATGTAAGTGCAGAGCCAATATACCATCGGTTGTGCACCATAAGTCTGTGGTTGGTATGATTGGGCATCGTAGGGAGCAGGAGCAAAGATGCTTCTGTAGTAAGGATCTGGATATGGGTAAGATGTTGGGGGCTGCAAAAAGAAGCAAAAGTAAGATCTGGTGATCACACTTGATAACATCCATATAGAAGTTATCAGCAGACACCCAACCTCAACAGTAAAAATACTATATTCTTGTTTTATAAATGCTCCAGCTTTCGCTTCTCTTTCACAAGAACAAGATACTGAAATGTCCATGTAAAAGGCATATAGTACCTTCGAATATGACACTAGAGCATCATACACCACATTGTCGTTGCTAGGCATATCTTATTGTAGCCCAGCAATCACCAGGGAAAATGCCTAGTCCAATAATCACCTTGAGCCATATAAGAAGATAAGCACGCACAGAGAGGCCAGACTTACAAAAGGTGAAAGTGCTTTGACAGCTCATTCATCACCTCACCAAGGACCAATGACATGTCCTATGCATAAGCTATAAAGATGGCCATTAATATCTTCATATTCAAGAGTTAGTACTAATGGGACTCTAGTAGGCCTACCAACAAGCCAAAAGAAATGCTAGGAAAAGATAGTGATATGTGCCCACGAGTGCATGAGGAATTGCTGCTTGTATATAAGAGACGTTCAAAGCTTTCAAGATTTGATTATTATCCTTTAGTAGTATTTCCTTTATTACTATTTTCTTAGTGTACGAAAGCTTGTGTTGCAGGTTCATTAGTAGTCATTCAAGTCAGTAGATATTTCTAGAATCATCTAGAGAATAGAACTATATTTGTACTTCTTTACAGCAGCTCATATATATAGTAAAAAGTAATGTCACCTTGCACAAAATGGACTGATCTTATATCACCTTTCAACTAGAATTAGCAAAAGTGATGTCTCCTTGCACAAAATGGAATCCAAATAATCATGATCTTGATGTTACATGTTTTAATTATTCAACTCGATTATGTAGTAATAAGATTAGCTAAACCTTATTTCGCCACTTGAGGAGCAACTGTATACACCCAACATCTCTTTCCATATGTATTACATTCTAGTCCCCGATATGAGACAAGTGCTATCACCTTCACCCCTTTCCTTCTTGGTACACTCATAATTACTAATTTACTTCATTATATGATATATATATTCGGCAAAGAAAGAAGCTAAGATTTTAATTTTGATATAAAAAAAGATGAAATCATTCAATAATCTCATGAGCTTTGACTTCAACACTTCTTCACCCAAACAGAAGAGGGAAGAGGGGTGAAAAAAAAAAAAAAAGAGAGAAGGCAAAACAAGAAAAGGAGCTCTCCTACTCAACTCTAACAAGACAAGAAAGAAATATAAAAAGTCATGAACATCAAAATAAACAAAAATTGCAGACAGTAGTCACAGGGGAAAAAAAATCTAGAGATGTATTTTAAACAAAAAGCACGAGTAGAGCATGTGAAAAGCATATCTAATTGAGAGGGTGCAAGCGAAATATTACAGCATGTCCAGCTCCAAGTTGAGAAGTTGCTGGGTACTGGACATCTGGGAATGTTACACCAGGATGGGGCACTCCAGTTGCAGGTGAAGGCTGAAGGGGTGGTTCATTAGGCTGTTGCTGCTCATCAGCTTCACTATTATCTTGACAGTCATGATGAGTAAGAATCAATCCCAATGTAAAATCCTCAGGTATAGCAAACAAGAAACACAGACAAAACAAAAAGCAGAAAATAAAGGAGAAATGAGATACTAGTACACAATTTATTGATCAACCAATAGAAGCATTGAAACAAAAAATATATCACAGATAAGGACACCTAAAATTTGCAATCAACAAAGGGGCTGCCTTGAAAAACAAAAGACGATGTCAATAAAGGCAAATTGTCGGCTAAGATGGATGGTTACATAGGAAAGAAAGGACAAATGAGATACACTATGTCTTCCCAAGTTAATCACCAAACATTCATGCGATAATGAAACCACATCCATTACTTAAACATAAAAAAATGTTGAAATCCCACATAAATGACAAAATTAGCATAGGGATCCATTATTTATTCCCAGAAAAGATTCACTGCCCCTGTTACCCTGAAGAATAGAAGTGGAAGCAGATCTAGAGTGATAAAATTCATTAATGGGGTGCAAGTTCAAGTGTCTAAACTCTCTGCATGTAGAAATGAGGATGTCTTATAACATATCAGATGCAATGATATTGATATATCTACAGCTAAAACTCTTTTCCTCCCAGCTATACCTATCCTCCACTTCCTCTTCAAGGAATGAAATTAACAAAGATTACTTCCATACTCCAAAAATCATGAAAACCACAACACATCTACTTATCTTTAAGCTAAATCTATGCATTTACCATATTTCTAAATGAACATGCATATACAAGCATGAACAGTCAGTCTGTTAAGCTCTGTCGAAAAGATTAAGCATATATTCCAGGGTGCAGTTTTTAATTGGTGCATTTCCTTGCACAAAGTAAAATCTGCTGTACATGGCTAATGCATCAATTAATTCCAGCTAGTACTAGTATTAAAGAATTCATTTTATACCCCTTTATCATAAGGTACAAACATTTTCTTCTTTGTATAATTTGACATGACATTATTTATACATAGTCAATATTACATTGAGTTAAGGACTCCACATCTTGTTCAACAGTAAGTCTTGAAAAAGAAAGGATTCAAATTTAATTTACCGGCAGAAGGAAAGATATCTATTCAATAAATGCAAGCATATATGACTTCTATGATTGACACTAAGCCACAATCGTCCGACTATTCTCAATGATTCTTTCTCTTTTGTTTTTGGTAATTATTCCCATCAACTATTCTGAATTTTGAAAATTCAAAATAGGTTTTGAAAGTGGATGATATGGGTAAAGTTGATGAAAATGAATGCCATTTTTTTTTTTTGTATAAATGAATAATGCCACTTTCAATTGTATCTATGATAGACATCTAAATTACATTTACCTAAATTGTATAGATGATTAAGCAAATAAATCAATTAATTCAATTGAAGATGAAAATTTGTAATATTGTCCAAAACGGTCGCACTTATCCCCTTTACTTAGAAACTTGGACTTGGCCCACTCAAATTTCTGAAAAAAAAGTCTAATGATATCCCAAACCGCCTATAAAGGACACATTTTTGGAGCCTTTAATGTGCACATTTGTTAAAGTTCCCAATTTATGAGTCCTTCATGGAGGAAGGGAACAGGGTGTAATTTATCCTTTTTTTTTTTTTTCCTTTTTTGGACATAAAAGGGTTATTGTATTGTTCTGGTATCATCAAATAGAACTTACACTAGGGGAGATAGAGCTGCATCATTGACTGGCTTTAAATTGACATATTACATGCTCTTCACTTCCATTATATTTTGTTCAGCAATTCAAAGCAAATGAAGGGTCAAAGATCATGCCCTTTAACTCTTCAGAGAAATGGTACTGCTCATACTTCTATATCAATCGGAAATTAATTACATCAATAAAAACTTCTATCATAGACTTGATGTAGCTTCCTTAGGAACCAACTCTCTTCTTTAGCTCACAACGCAACATGAAATTTCCCATGACTGACAACTTGATAAGACTAAACTAAAAATACACATGTTTGAGGATAGAAACAACTAAAATTTGAAAACACAACTCTATATCTATGCCTTTAAAAAGAAAAGGCACCCATTCCTACAATAGGGGCTTCATCATTTGAAATTTCAACCTAAATCTCTCTAGCTTTCTTTGTCAAACATAAATATCAAGATTGTTGTTTGTGCATGCACCCATGCATACGCCACAATACCTAGTCTTCAGTAAGTAGACATAACAAACATCAAATGAATGCATTTGCAATGGAACATATAAGACGATTATAAAACACCATAAGCTAAATACCTGAAAGATCATGCCCAGAAGAAGACATAAGGCAGTGATGCGAGAATCTCAAAGTTCAATCTCTGTCAATATGATCAAATTCTGTGTCAAGTCAGATAGCTAAAAGAAAGAGCAATCTAGCAAATTAGAAATTCAAAGCATTTCAAGCCAATAAGTCTATGGTAAGAACAAGCCCATGGATCTAGCGAAAGACAATTCTCCCTTTTTAAACTAGGAGTGCATTGAACGTACTTCTATCTTCTTTCTCAAAAATAATCACTGAAAATCCCAGAATAGAACCCAAACAGACTTCTATCTTGTTTCTCAATAATTTTCTTATCTGTTCCTACGTTTTAAATTAATTTGGTAGTCTCCATTAATTTAACATTTCCCCTACGTTTATTCTCATCATTACCACTCCCTTGTACATGCAGCAGTATATATATCATGCAATGTCTTCTGCAGACACTTAAAAACACTGCAGGCTTGACATAAAGTCAACATGCCAATTATTGTGATTCTCTTTAATAGTGAGGACATTTTCATGCAAGTTTCTTTAATTGGGGAAGTATACAGAAAAAGGGGTCTGAATAAATTATTCAGGGAAATCTTGTTCAGATGTTTTATGCAAATTTGTGGAGTTGATGTTTAAATATTGTGCTACTAGCCACAGAAGGCAGGAAAAGGAGGTAGCAGTAGCAACAATGCTGAAAACTGTCTTGCCTTTTATTTGTAACAAAATTCATCTTTCTCAACAAGGAGAATAAATTACCTCCACATATAATTTCTTCAATTTGCATGGATCTTCACTGTAAGAACTTAAAAGCAAGTGACACTAGAAAAAGCTCTGAAAACATACAAATCTACCAGGTAACAAATTCATTCTAAATCCCATCCCTGGGTCCAAAACCACATTTAGCCCTCTATCCACAAAGTTATGCTAAATCTGATACTTATAATATGTGCTACAAGAACCCTTTCAAATATAAGAAATGATAAGAGGAACAAAATCCACTTCCAGGTTGCATCCTCTAAATGAATTTCCACTTCCCCCAATTTGCATTTCCTAATCTGTCTGTCATTTTTGGTGATCAAGTCGTGATTGGTTGTCTATGCATTGAAGGAACTGTTTCCAAGGCCAAGTTTGGCACGAATAGTATTACTCTTTTGAATAGGAATGTATTTCCTTCTAGTAGTTTCATAGAAACAAATGTAATTAAACTGGCCATCTCCGAGCACAAACTCACACACAACATAGTGTAGCAAAACCTTATTCCACTACTACTCCAATCCAACATAAGGGCACATTCATTTATTCATGTATCACTTTCAGTCCAACAGAATTCTAAATTACGCAAAACAGCAAACAGCATATCAATCGTACAAAATTGCAGCTTTCAAACTAAAATTTACAGAACCCAATAATTAAAAAACCTCCATGTAACAGACAAATTGACCAAAATCCGATTAAAGGACTTTCTCATAAACAGACAGGACATCTATATATACCTTCCAACTGAATTGGAACTAACTAAGATATAGAATCAGTGTAATATTACATAGAATCATATGTGTTAGACAATCAAGCAATTCCTTTCGTGAGAATTGAATTACGTTTGATCCCCTTTAAAATTGAAAATTTGGAAGTTAAAAAACCTGATCGTTTGAGCTTGGAAATGGGCGCGTCTGGAAAGTATCCTCTGGTTTCGGAGTTTCGGTTTACTAGTTTAGGATTGAATGGTTTCTTGTTCTGGGTTGTTGGGCAAGGAAGAAAAAATGGGTTGGATTATTGGTCCTGGTTTCTGTTGATTCAATTTGAGAGAGAGAGAGAGAGAGAGAATTGTGTCAGAGGAAAATGAATTCATGGCCGTATGTTTCTCGAGGTGAGGGTCCCTGATTCGGGTCGGTTTTTTAAATGAAACTGTTGTTCGAGTGATACGTGGTCGTGTTTCCGCTGGTGAATCATATCTTAGTCACCACGTCATGATTGATTGAAAAAAAATGAAAACGTACCCCTTTTTCTTTTTTTTTTTTTTAAATAACGAAGAAATATCGAAAAGAATGCACGCGAAAGTAACGGTAATAATGTTTTTTAAACTAATCAAAATTTTAAAAAATCGTTAAAATCTTTAAATGTATTTTCATTATGAGGTTATTTAAGTCAATTTACCTTCAATTTCTTCTTTAAACTTTTGTATTAAATGGATTAACTATCAGTTATGAAGTAATTCAAAATATCTAAAGACTATTATATTTATATTTTGTAAATGGAACACTAGGACTATAAAGCCTTTGCATATTCTTGCCAAATCCACGTCTAAATGGATTTATGACTTTACACTCGTCCTGCAAATTGTTAGAGCAATTTCATCCTAAATGATAGGTGGTACTTGTTTTTACTACCATAATGAAATGATTGAAGCAGAACTTTAGGTTACGGGTATTTTAAGATTTATCTGCCCAATTTAAATTTATATGATGATTAGAAAGTAAAGTAGGGCTTACTTGAATTTGACTTAGAATATAAGCAATAATTTATCGCAAATTGAACATCTTTTGTTTATATATATACACATACACACATACTTGCTGTTACAAATTTAGGTTGGTTGGCATAAATATATATTATACTTACTTTACATATATATATATGTATATATATAAATAGATAAATGTATATAAATTATAGAACTATATCATTTACATGTATGTCTTTATAATTTTCTTTTAATTAATTCTCTGTAGTCTCTTTCTATCTGAATTGTCATGTTTGAGGATGTGGATTAAACAATAAATATCAAACCAAACAAACTGGAAAAAAAAAAAAAAACTAAACTAAAGAAGAAAAATAAAAGAATCGAAAGAAAATAAATAAATTGTTTCCATTTACTCCTTTCTTGTTCACCATATAATGCCAATACGAAGCTGTATGCTTGCTTTATAGGGAAGAATCTTTCATAAATTACGTTTACCGATCCATAAACAGAGCTCAGAATGTCTCCATTCAGGTGTTGGTTTCCTACTCCATTGTAATAAACTCTAATGCGGTTAAGATGTGCTAACGATTGGAGCCCTTTTTTTTTTTCACTTCGCAGTGAATGTCGACTGAATGAATATGCAGGTGCCTACTGGGATCGTAAGCTGTCATAGGTATTTTTGGCAACAGCTTTTCAAACCTTCACCAGTAACCTTAGTTTATGAAAATTTTCGTTTTTCTTTTACGTCACGATTCATTGGACCTAATCTCCCATACCTCAAATGTCAAGAGCTCAACCTCAACCAATTTGAATTCTAGAATTATGTTAAAAAAGCAAACTTTTTTCCCAATTTACCTCAGTAGTTGTAGCTAGATGTATAGTTAGTGTCTCCTTAATTTTGTCTTTAAATATTGATTGCCCCAAAGATTATTACTTGTCCCAATAATGTGGTTTCATTATTATAATTATTATTATTGTTTGTTGGAATTCTATTGATATTGGTCCAAGTGCCTTGAGAGAGTACTGGTAGGGCTAGTAATTCATGTTAGTGGATTATGTCCAGTGTGCTAATCGTGTTGAATGTAAGTCCTATAATCGGATGTTTTAGATTCAATACGTTAAATTTATAACAATCATGTAAATTGTTTAATCGGGCTCAAATTTTAGTATGAAGGTAGCAATATGAGTAAAAGTGATATTCCGAGTTTGGATTTACAAAAATAAATAATTAAATATTATAATATTAAGTTATACGTATATTACTTGTTATTTATAAAAAATATATAAAACAAGCTCTGATAATTAACAAATCAATAGAAATATATTACATAAACACTAAAAATCATAAAATAATATAAATAATATTTAGGAGTAATTATTTATATTATATATATTTATGTGTAGATAAAAATACCTGAAATTACTTAAAAATCCTAATATATGTTGAAATAATACTAAAATACTTAAAGAAAATTAATAAAAATTAGGAAAAATATGAGAAAAGAGTAGAAATGTTTGGATTTAGGGCATGGCAAGCTGGGAGTTAAGAATGAAAATTAACAAATAAGAATGAGATACTTAAAAGAGGAAAAAGAAAAAGGAAATGGACACTTAGTAAAAGAGAAAATTGCAACAAAAGCCTAACTCAATCTATAAATATGGGAACCCTCATCTAAACTCATTTTGGGTAGTTAGGAACTAAAAAAAAAATAGGGAGAGGTCAGAAGAAAAGAGAGGGTATTACTACAAAAATTAGACAAAATATAATGTAATTAAAGCTTTAAAAGAGAACCCATACCCGATCACCTCCTAGGACAAAACCAAAATCACCACCCTATAGAGACCCCTACGCCAGGTTGTGTCGACAACCTTAGGGTGGTCAGAGGTGATTGTAAGCTAATGGTTTTGGTGAGTTGAAATTCTTACCCGATTTTGCTTAATTTGTTGAAAATATTAAATTAATATGGAAAATTATGAAAATTGGTACTCTTGGGTATTTTTATATATATAGATTTAGGAAAAAATATCAATTTAATAAAATTAAATCCCGAGATGTATTACCCTTAAGATTACTAAATTCGAGCTATATTTCGCTTTGGTTTTAAATAACCTCAATGATATAGTTTTAAATTCAAAATTTTTATATGTACTATTTAGATTATATATTACATATTACATTGCTATGGAGAATTTTTCTTGAAATTTATTTGTCAAATTTTTATTTAATTTTTACGCCTTAAAATCATAAATAAAAGACAATTTCTTAAGGTTATTTTGTAATTTCTTGTTAGATTGATGAAAATTCTGGTTTAGGATGTATTTAGTCATCATGAAATATCAATTGATGATGGGACATGATATTTGTAGTGTTGGAGATATTAGGTGTGTGCATTATATGTAAATTATTTAATAATGGGTAATATGTAAAGATGAGAAATTAAATGAGTAAAATGTATTAGGTTAAATTAAAAATATTATGGCATAAAAAAAATATAATATAAATCTAATTTAAAACATAAATTTACAAAATTATGTTAAAAATGTAGAGTATTCTCACATTAGGAGCAAATTTGAAAGTTAAATTAAGAGTAAGGTATTTAGGATGATCTATAATACTGATTAGGAGCTAAATAAGAGACTAGTATATCTAAAATATAGTTAAATAAATTTCACATATTGGATTAAAAAAATTCTTAGGGTTTATATATGAAAATTGTAACTAGAAGCTGAATTAGAACCTAATTTAGAAATTAAATCAAAACCTAATTTAGAAACTAATTCTGGATTAATTTGATTATAAACAATATAAAGCTTGGACAACTGAGTAAAATTATGATTTAAAGCTTATATATACAATAAGAGTATAAATACTAAAAAGGTATTTATATTACAAGAGCGAGCGGTGACAATACGACCCTACATTAAACTTGAGTGAGCAAGTTGGAGGCTTTAGATAAGTTAGGATTAATACATTATTGTATTTTAAAGTATTGAATTATGGTACTCGAAGGCTTAGGATTATATTTGGTTGTGCTTGTACGTAATTGCTTATGTACATGGTAGTGTATCTTTGAATTTTGGGTTGTATACTGATGTTTTGCTATGGTATGTGTTGAGTGAAATTGTTTAAGCACCCTAAATTGAACTTATTTATATTCGACCTAAACACCTTAATTAAACATGCATTGCAACCTTTTATGGGACAACTAGGATTTTCCAACCAAATACTGATACCTTTGAAAGGGATAGAGCTATAACATAATAGTCATTTTTTTATCCTTAGTCAATTTGAGTGATAGGAGAGGAGGTCGCGATAAGAATAAGGGCATTGATTTGAAGGATTATCATAAGAGGAGTAGTATCTCCATTTCACAATCTTATGCTTGGTTATGAGTTGTTGCATACACATCGAAACTCTTCAAACTGAAATTAAAGTAGGTAAAAATTCTCTAATTTCATAATGGATTAAACAATGTTATATAATCGCATTTGCATGTTGCATTGCATTTAATTAATTGTTTGAGAACCATGCTTGTGTTGTTGTACAATCTTATGTCTCCATCTATACTTACTAAGCTGTTGGTTGCTCATACCTATATAGATTTTCTTACAAGTGATACATGTTATAACTATTCAGAGGTTAGTACCTTTCGAAGAACATTGGGAGAATGAGGACTAAACTGGATGATCAATAGAGTTTTTGAGAATTTTGCTATTAACTTTCAATTATGTGAGTTTGATTGTGTAAAATTTTACTTATTTTATACAATTATGATGTGTAAATATCTCTTAGGATATTGAGACAATATATATCTCTATATGTAATTTATCAATATTTTCGTTTGAATTGTTTACTTTAAAGTGAGAAGTCATGAGTGCTTTGTATAAATCATATATACGATAGCAACTATAAGGTTAGTTACTATCTTAGGTTAATTACTATCTTAAGTTAATTTACATGGTAAAACTATTACAGCTTTGTTGCTATGGGGCGTAACAGTTCTTGATTGATATCAGAGCATGGTTCTAATAAACTTACTTTGAAGCGTTATAATTAAAAGAAATAGATATCGTAGGAATGCAGTGAAAGTAGTTAGTATTAGGTTAGTGATAAAAGATTGTACTACAAACTATAAAGTAAAAGTGATTATAATATTTAGTTTGTTAAATGCTAATTGATCCTAAATCTAACTATAAGGTTGTAAGGATGAGTTAATAGTTAGTTGGTTATGGTTTAAATGGAATGGAAAGGAGTTACCTATTGACTATAGGGTTAAGGTGCAATAGTTGTTGTTAAAAATGGTTTATTGGGATATGTTTAGAACTATAGACGAGATTATTGATAATTTTTTTGATGGAATGTGTTGCACTTAAAAAGATTGGTGAGCATTAATGGAGATTAACTTAGGACCTCAATACAATAGGTATACTGCGATAGCAGCTTTTAAGTAGAGATGGTTAAATAGGGAATGAATCATAGCTTTGACAATGCTAATGAGATATTTCCCAACAAAGTTAGAAGAGAGAAGACCCTACCCTGCGGGTATTACTCATATTCCTGCTGTTGTACTTTATATTCATAGGCATTATCCTCTAAGGGTCATCGATTGGTTTTTATGCTTTCTTAACCCAGCTGAAGCTGGTATAAAGATACCATTAGCACCAAATGAATTAGACCATGAGCCTATGATGCCTAAACCACCATAAGAAAACTAGCAACCTTTACGACCACAAGGTGAAGCTCAGTTAAACATATAAAGTAATCATTAAGTAAATGAGACTAATGTAGAGGAGCATCCAAAAGAAGACGAACCTAAGGAGAAGGAACAGGAGGTAAACATTGAGGGTGAATCTAGTGTAGACATGCATGCTATAGTGATGCAAGCTATAGCTGCTGCTGAGGTGAATGGGGTAGGTAATGGCATAGGAGAGCAATAAGAGGCAATCCTATATAAGATGAGGAAGTAGAACATGAGGTAATGGTTAATCGTAGTGCTGATGAGTCTGATGATGATGATGAAGTACATGAAGTGATTACCATTCCTAATAGTGCTGAATTAATATCAATAAACTCTAAATCTATTAGTGTTGGAGAAAATAATATAGTAGGTAAACATATGGAGTGGATTCCTTTTGACTAGATGGTTGTCACAGAAAGTTCTGATGATGAGTAGTCTTAATTGGTTGACTTTATTTTGCTAAATCCTTTTAGATGATCTAGTAGCATTTTTCACTTAATCTAATGTATATTTTTATCTTTTGATGTAAATATTTTGATCATGTATAGAAGTTGTAAATAACTGTTGTAATTAGATCAAATGTATCTAATGATCAGTAATGTAAACCTTTTGTGATGTACAGTCGTAAGTATTAATTCTGTATAAGCTAATGTAAATAGTGATGTACTGAAGTTATAAATCTTACGTATGTAGTAAAAAATCTATCAAGTTGTATATTTTGTTTTTTGGGGTTACAAGCAACTATGATGATGTAAAGTAAGTATCAAGAAAATAGTAAAAGTTATGCGTATTATGTATATTGACTAAAAAGTTATCATTATTATTATTTTATAGAAATACAAATCACAGGAATTTAGTAATTCGTGAAATTTTTAGAGAAATAAGAAACTGAAAGACTTATGGGTAGATATGTGTGCAAGTTTTGTAAGTTATAAATATTAGGTGGGTAATGGTTGAAACTGGAAGTGGAAGTCGTGATGGAAGGTCTAAGGGAAATCAAGATCCTCCATCATGAGCTCCATTATCCTTAAGGGAACAACCCAAGCAAGATATACCCCTACTACTACGAGAAGCTATTCCTATTTGACAATTACTTGCTAGTGTGCATATAATGATGAGGCAGGAAGGAACGTTGATTTATTATCTTGTTACTGGTGGTAATACAGCCTTACAAGTAATAGGAGGGTACATGAGGCTAAACAATGAGTAGAACTGCCTTAGGATGTAAATGAGCTTCTAGAGTTCATAAAGGTGAATTGGTACTTTAAAGGTGAAATGGGTAAATCAGCCTTGGCTGATGATTGGATGGCTTAAGTTGAAAGGAGTTTTGAAACTTTTAGAAATTCGGAGTCCCAAAAGCTAGCATATGATACCTTTATATTAAAATTGGCTACTTGAATCTAGTAGGACTCAAGAGCAAGACAATTAGGAGATAATATAGCTTGGCAAATGTTTAAGGAAGAATTTAAGGAGTATTTCTCTCATAGTGTTTAGAACAAGATTGTACGGGATCTATTTGATCTCAAGAAGGGGAGTATGAGTGTGTCTGTGATTGATGTGCACCGCAATCAAGGATAGATAAGGTTGGTTGCATAGATGGGTCCAAGCTTATCGAAAACTTGAAAAGGAGGATGGGGAAAATCGTGAAAGGGAGAAAGATGAATGCAAGAGTAAGCAAAACCCACGATCAGCTCCAAAGGATATGATGCACTAATGAAACCTCCAAAGACTTACGGCATAGCTCGATATGATGCACGAGTTGGTCCGATGAGGTTATTTGCCATCTAGCCATGCTTAAGGGTTAGGATAAGAGTGAAATGAAGGTAAAGAATTAGTGTTTATGGGAGGAAAAATATTTAGTTTATTAATGATAATTTACCTCTTACGACTATAAGAAAAGGGGTATTTTTTTATGCTTGAGAAGTTAGGGCAACTTGCCTAAAAGGGAAAAAGACAAAAAAGGGTATTGCCCTAAAGAAGTATTGTATAAAGAATACAAAAGGGTAAAAAATGAATATTCAAGAAAAGTAATAATTACTATAGTAGATTTAACACATGGTCCTATACACGTGGCAAAAGTGCATTGGTGATGTCGTTGAAGGATGTAGACAAAAGAGTATGAGCAAATTAGCCTTTTAAGTAGGGGTGATTGAAGATTAGTCTAGGGTAGCTCTCTCAGCCTCTCAGTAAGAGTGATGCCAGGCAAGTGATCGATTTGGACATAATTAAGTAGGCGTGTGAGATTTGGCTACTGTTTTGGCATTCTTCAAGTTAGCTCATAACTTCTAAAAGGTTAGTAGTCATACGGTTCGGCATACAGAGTAGATCGGCAGCAAAGAGAAACTCGACCTTAATATGAGATGGCTAGAGTAGAAGGATTCACATCACCAGTTTCTCTAACCCTTGGGCTCGGCTACGGGTTAAAGGCTTAATAGTTAGATTCCTATGATTCCCTTTAGGTTGATTTGGATTTAGGATCAAATCTGACTAGTCTTCACTCAGTTCTCTGTTAGGGTGATATGGACTAAGGTCGATAGTGCTAAAGGCATTTGAAACCCCATAATTTGTGGGAAGCTCCAACTTGTAGGTGTTGTCATTGATTTTCAAGAAGATTCTAAAGGTTCCCTCAACCCTTGGGGATAGTTTGTTCCACCTCTTGCTTAAAAACCTTTCTTTACTTAGGTATAGCTACATTAAGTCTCCTAGCTAATACTGTTTCATCTTCTTACCCTTAGCCTTTTCTCTCATTCATCTGGTGGCTTAGTTGATTTATCGAGTAACTTTGTTATAGATGTATTGAAGGGATTATACTCGGGTTCTTGCATCACGGTCTTCTTACTGGGATACAAGTATAGGGGTGTAATCAAGGGGCAACTCGAGATTAAAACCATATACAACTTCAAAGGGGGTCTACTTAGTGGGGTCATGTATTATTTGGTTGTAAATGAATTTGATCACTAGTAAGCAGACGTCATAATTAGCTAAGTTCTTGCTCACTGTAACTTGGAGTAGTGATCCTAAAGTACAATTGACTTCCTCTATTTAGCCATCCGTTTGGGGGTAATAGGAAGTACTGAATAGCAGTTTGGTCTCCATTTGTCACCATAGAGTCCTCCAGAAATGGCTCAATAACTTGGGTCTCTGTTTGATACTACACTTCTTGGCATACTGTGTAATCGAACAATTTCCTACAAGAAAAGAGAAGCAATAGCCAAAACATCATTAGTCTTAGAGTAGGGCACTAAGTATGCTATCTTACTAAAACTATCAATGATGACCACTACAAAATCTTTGCCTCAGGCAATTCATGGTAATCTAAGAGTAAAGTCCATGCTCAACTGACCCCATGGTCTTATTGAAATAGGTAAAGGTGTTGCTTTCTCTTGCTTAGCTTAGCTTAGCATTTAGTCCTCTTGTACATGGGATAACCTTCAATAACTCGATGCACATCTCACCTCATCATCTGCTAGAAGAAATGCTCACTCAATAGCTCATATGTCCTTCTCTCCCCAAAACGTTCAAAGAATCCTTCACTGTAGGCTTCCCTGATCAGTAGCTCCTTTAGTGAACAAGTTGACAAGTGTAATTTCTCTCTTCGGAACAAGTATCCATCTTCCATGTGATACTCATCTACTGTCCTTCCATCAGCATTGCTCTTAAGTATGGGTCTAAAGTATGGATCCTTAAAGTATTATTCCTTAATGCTCGCAAACCCAAATAATCTAGTCTACAGTTTTATTAAGAGCACATATTTCCTTAAAAGAGCATCTATAACTATGTTGCTCTTTCCTTAATTGTATTTTATTACAAAATTAAATCCTTTAAGGAATTCAACCTACCTCACCTACTACTTTGACAACTTTGTCTAACTTTGGAGATATCTCAAAGATTCATGATTAGTATAGATAACAAATTCTCTTCGCAATAGATAATGTTGCCATACTTATAGTGCTTGGAACAGTGTTAATAGTTCTTTGTCATATACAAAGTAGTTTTGTTAAGGTCCCCTAAGATTCTCATTGTGGTAAGCAATTAGTCGACCTCTATGCATTAGAATAGCGCCTATTTCAATGCCTGACGTGTCACACTCTAGCTCAAATACTTTCTTGAAGTTGAGCAAAACTAGTACAGGTGCAGAAGTCAATCTTTCCTTTACCTCGGCAAAGCTTCTCTCCTCCTTTTCTTCCAATCTGAAATCGTTCTTCTTCGTCAACTCAATAAGGGGTATGGCGAGCATGCTAAAATTCCTTATGACTCTCTTGTATAAGGAAGCTAGTCCACGAAAACTTCTTACCTCGGCACAGGTAGTAGGAATTGGCCACTCAATGATTGCTCAGATCTTCTCATCGTCTACGCGTAAAACTCCTCCACTTACTACATAGCCTAAGAATACCACTCTCTCCTAGAAAAAGCAACATTTCTTAAGATTTCCGAATAATCTATCGACACTAAGGACATTCAATATGGAATGGAGATGTTTATAGTGATTCAACATGTTTGTACTGTACATTAGAATGTCATCAAAGTACACTATGATACACTCTCCCATTAGATTGCTTAGCATACGGTTCATCAATTGCATGAAAGTGCTTGGGGCATTCAATAAGCTAAATGGCATGACCATCTACTCATAGAGTCCAAGCCGAGTTTTAAATGCAGTCTTCCACTTATCTCCTAACCTCATATGGATTTGATGGTAGCTAAATTTTAGATCAATCTTGTTAAAGATCTTAGCTCTACTTAGTTCATCTAGCATGTTTTCTAACCTAGGGATAGGATACTTATATTTGATCGTTATCTTGTTTATGGCTCGGCTGTCAACACACATCTACCAGGTACTATCCTTTTTCGGTACTAGAAGCATCAGAACAGCACAAGAGCTAAGACTCTCCCTAACATACCCTCTCTTCAATAGCTCATTGACTTGTCATTGGAGCTTAGAAGCCTATTTGGGACTCATCTAATAGGTTGGCTTATTCAGTAGGCCAATATCGTATACTAAGTCAATGTAATGTTCTATACCTCAAACAGGGAGTTACCCTTTGGGCAACTGTTCTAGAAACAGATTGACATATTTATCTTGCAACTCTCTTATTTCCAAGGGTAGTTCACCCTGCTCCTTCTACTCTAATAGACGCCTAACCAACATGAGGGTTGGCACATCGGCCTTAATAGCCTCTTAGAGCTTTATTCTACTCATCATTAAAGTCTTCTTTGATCCTCAAGCAAGTTTTGTTTGTAGTTTTTTAACTTCACTCAGTGGCATTGGGTTTAACGTAATCTTCTTACCATCCTTCTCGAACATATACGTTTTCCTATATCCATCATGGATAACTCTTTTATCAAATAGCCATGGTTAGCTAAGCAATACGTATGAAGCATACATGGGCAGCACGTCACAAAGAATCTTATCAAAGTAATTTCCAACAGTGATTGATAGTATTACTTGCTAGGTGACATGCAATGCTCCCTTCTCACTTAGCTAATGCAACTTGCTAGGCTTTGGATGTGCAATAGTCGATAACTTCAACCTTATGATCAGATTGGCTGATTTTACATTGACACAACTTTCGCTATCCATAATTAGTGTATACACCTAATGATTTACCCTACAAGTGATATGAAACAAGTTCTCCCTTTACTCTTTCTTGTATAAGGGTTCTAAGTTCATTACACATCGGGTAACCAAGATCAACTGATCCAAGTCCTCGGCAAACACATTCTTCTCAATTAGTTCATTCTCCTGAGAAGCTTCCTTCTCGTCAGTACTCTCCTCTTCGACAGTGCTCTCCTCAATACTTTCCACTTCTAGTTTCGAGATGTTTCGCTTAATGACCATAGTTCTTCGATTTGGGTACTAAGTAGCCATATGTCCAAACCCTTCATACTTGATCTAGCCCGTCTTCCTACCAAATCCTTGCCCTTTCTCATATGTTTAAGTTGGCTTGTCACCTTCTATTCGACCCTTCTAATTAGTCCAACATCCCATCATCTAATATGGTTAGCATTCAATTGACCTCGGTAGTTTCCTTAAACAGGTCGGCTTGACTGAACAAGTTGGCTAGTTGGTGATCAAGTCGGCATTCGGCTACTTCTCTGCTTTTCCACTCATTGATCATTTTATATGACTTCATCCATTATGGTAAATCGTTGGAGTTCCATAATGTCCCAAATGTCACTCCTCAAGCCCGTAAGGAACTTAGAGATCGTTCGTGCCAGTGATTCCTCCACTTCACAACAAATCATAAGCATTTGGAATTCTTGGACGTACTCGTTAACAGTTTGGCCTCTTTGTCTCAACTCCTAAAGCCTAGTAAATATATCTTACAGATAAGTATTCGGTATAAATCTGTTTTTAAGTATTCTCTTCATCTTAGACCAAGTATTAATCTCTCTATATATTTCTTGTCTCCTCATAACTTGGAAATTCTTCTACTACATGACAGCATACCTGGAGAACCTAATAATAGCAGCTTTCACTTTCTTGTAATCCTCGTATTGGTAATAGTAAAAAACATGTTCCACATTCTCCTCCGAATCTAAGTATTCATCTACATTTTTAGACCTATTATAGGTTGGAATGTGAAGCTTCATATGGTCATATGCTTAAGGTGTCCAAGCTTGCTCTTCCTCTTCATAATACCCTTCCTCATTCTCTTCTCCTAGATCTTCCAAGTCAATCCTTCTTCTCACTCATCCATTCACTCTTTTACCTTGAACTTATCGAGTCGGGTTTTGACCTCTAGTGGGCAGGCAACTTGTGGGGTATTAGGCGCGGCTTCAGTAAGTTAATAAGCTAATGCATGGATAGCTCGAGTTAAACCTACTAAGAGGTTAGCTACCTCATCAAGTCTTTCGTTAGTACTTCTTGGAGTACCTTGAGATTGTTGGCCATGGTGGACTATACCACTGTTGTTATCCCCATCATTAGCATTAACACTTGGGTCCATCATTCTTCTAAGTTTCAAACTCCACGATTAGGTGTTACAGCCAACACTACCTCTTTAAACCACACAACACACTTCCTCTAAACGAGAAGCTTAACAACTAGTAAAGCATAGTAGCTAAATGAGCATAGTAACTTACTCTATTTTACAAGTGTAAAACAGAGTATAGATAGAACTTTGAAATAAACTACTACAACTCAAAACCTTCGCTTTGATACTAAGATGATGCATACCGTAGCCAAGGACAGACAAGGCTAGTTGTAGGGATGGGTCTAAGCTTGCCAAAGGTTTGAAAAGGGTGATGGGGAAAATCGTGAAAGGACAAAAGATGAATGAAAGAGTAAGCAAAACCCATTAACAGCTTCAAAGGATATGATGTACCAGTGGAACTTCCAAGGACTCACGATACAGCTCGATATGATGCGCAAGTTGGTCCGATGAGGTTACTTGCCATCTAGCCTTACTTAAGGGTTAGGATAAGAGTGAAATAAGGATAAATAATCAGTGTTTACGAGAGGAAAAATATTCAGTCTATTAATGATAATTTGCATCTTACAGCTTACAAAGGGTATTTATAATTGAGAAGTTAGGATAACTTACCTAAAAGGAAAAAGACAAAAAAGAGTATTACCTCAAAGAAGTAATGTATAAAGAATACAAAACGGTAAAAAATGAATATTTAAGAAAAACAATAATTACTATAGTAGATTTTACACATGGTCTTATATACGTGGCAGAGGTGCATTGGTGATGCCGTTAGAAGATGCAAACAAAAGAGTAAGAGCAAATTAGCCTTTCGAGTAGGGGTTTCTAAGGATTAGTCTAGGGTAGCTCTCTTAACCTCTAGAAAAGGTAATGTCGAGTAAGTGGTTGGTTCGAACATGACTAAGTAAGTGTGCGAGATTTGGCCGCTATCTTAGCATTCTTCAAGTTGGCACACAACTTTGAGAGGTGGGTAGCCATACGGCTTGACATATAAAGTTGATCGGTAGTAAAGAGAAACTTGGCATCGGCATGAGATAACTAGAGTAGGAGGATTCACTTGCCAGTCTCTCTAGCCTTCAGGCTCGGCTATGGGTTAAAGGCCTAATAGTCAGGTTCCTATCAATGACTCAGTATGAAATTGAGTTTAATAGATTGCTAAAGTATGCACCTACTTCTCATTAAGAAAATCACGAGCTAAAGAAGGATTTATGTCTCATTGGGTTTGATCCTACTATATGTTGTAAGCTGGAGGATTATGGTTTCATTACTTATAATAAAGTAGTGGATAAAGCGAGGCAATTAGAAAAAAATCATGTAAGGATGCAGGCAACGTAAAGCTAAAAGGTCAATAAGGGTTATTGACAAAGTTTATCATTCAAGAGATCATACCTAAGTGCTATTAGTAGTTCTAGGCAAAAAAGGAAGAAGCCAGCTACTTTAGCTAATAGCCTTCCATGATTGGTACTTATCTTAAATTTCTGTGATAAGGACGAGAATGTCAAATGCTGTAAATGTAGAGCAAATCATTTCCCTAAACATTGTATATAGCATAAGGGAAGGTGTTTCGTATGTGGTGATCAAAACCATATACTGTGGGCTTGCCTCGGAATAAAATTAGTGAAATATAATAAAAGTGGCAAAGACAGGTATTTCTCTAGATTTTGTACGCAATTTAGACAAGGAGCTAAAAGGACTGGAGGCTTTAGTAACATGACTGCACCTGCCTATGTTTTTGCTATAGAGGATATAGAAAATGAAGAAGATGAAGATTTCGTTGATTGGATGGAGGAGTATTATCATGATGATACTGAGGAAATTATAGGAGCTGAAGAGGAACTTATGAAGGACTTGTGATAAGTACATATTAAGATTATTTATTTTGATGATAAATTAAGTGTAAGTTAAATTTAAATGCTTAGATCTTGAGATTTTTGAATGCAAATCTGGTTAGTAATCATAGTATTAGTATATTCCAAGAGATGTGCTTATAAATAGACAACCTGCTTTTGTATTATTTGATACTAGTGTATCTCTTTCTTTTGCAAGTTAAAAGTTTGTGAATGAGAAGGGAATTAGTGTAATTAAAATTAATATGACTTATAGAGTGTAGACACCTAATTTTTGCCCTTCCATAGTCTTAATTTTTATTTTTTACATAAAGGGTCCTAATTCAAAGATAACAAAAAAATTAATAAAAGATAATGATAATAAAAATTAACAAATAATGAAAATACCAAAAAAAAATAAAATAAGAAAAGGAAAAATCATAAAAACTTCGTAGATTTTTAAGAAGTAATAATTAGTTTTAGTGTTAATTTTAGTTTTAGTTTAGTTAAAAATTTTAGTTTAAGGATTTAGATAGTTTAAATATAATTTAATGATAATGAATGTCAAGAAATAGGTTAATGGCCTAACGGATAAACAACGGAGTATTTAGGTGGATTTAGTTGAAGGTCACGGGTTTAAGTCTCAACAGGTACCTATGTTTTTATTTTTCTAACTTTGCAGAAGTGAGACAAAAATCAGTTTCATATCTGATTAAATCATATGAGTTTAGTTAAATCAAATTTGAATAAAATTTGAATCTAGTTAAATCAGATACGATAAGATATGATAGGATTTGATTTGTGACTTTATAAAAGAAAAGAACAACAACATTGGAAGAAGAATGGTCTATAAAAAAAAAATGAAAAAAGAGAGAAGAGAGAAATCCATTAACCCTTGCAGAAACTAGCACAGACACGGCTGCAAGCAACAACTTAGGCCAGATATCACTCCTCTTCACTACTGCTGAACACTGGTTAGACAAATTAATAGCAGCCGTACGTTTCTACGTCCGATCGAAGAAACACTGATGCCAGCTCCGTCGACGCCTGAAACAATTCCCCCACCAACACCTATCCTCAATTATCCAATCGGAACAGTAGCAACGTCTTAAATTGCAGTAGCCGACGACACCAATATCAGTAAAACTTCAACTTTACAAGCCAACAGCCCTTACTCCCTATCACGTCCTGAGTACAACACACACTGAAGTCTTCCTCAGACCAGCCAACATCAGCAGCGCCAGCCCCACGTTCCACTGTACATCATCAATTCCAGAACAGCAAGCCTCGACATCGATTTGTACACTCCACAGTCCGATAGTGTCGTTGTTCCCTTTGCGTCATTATCGTACAAGAACAAGCCAGGTTCAGTTTTTCCAAATCTTAGTTTTCTTATTTTATTTATTTCATTCTTTTATTTATTTATCATTATTATCATTTAGTTCCTTAGTTATTTGATGTAGTATATGTGTATATGATTATATTAGTTTAGATGACTTATTAGTATTAGTTTTTCATATATTTAGTAAGTTACGTAATCTTACCAATCTAGTTAGGAAGATAATTGTTCAATAATAATGTATATATATTAGTCTAAGAATTTTTAAGATTAGGGATATTTTTAAGATTTTCTCACTTAGAAAAATTTATTTTGTAAATAAATAAAATAAATAAACCCATTAAAAAAAATAGACTTTTAGAGAGTTTTTATAAAATAAAATAAAAGACTTAGTGAATTAGGGCTCTTTTAGAGTTTTCTTTGAAAAACTAAATTGATAATAATGTAAACTTAATTGGTTTTCAAAATTAAAATCAATCAACACATTAAAGATTTTTTTGAAAGAACTACAATCGTCTGATCCCGGTTAGCGGGTACGTAGGCACCTTCAAAGCGACGATAAAATATGTAGAAACTTAGGTTTTTTTTTTCTTTTGATTTTATTTATTTATTTTTTAAATTTATAATTAGAAAAATAATTTTAATTTCGGTAAATAAATAGTGGTACCCATTAAGGGTTTAAAGGGTTAGCCCCCGAACTTGGAACTCTCTGGTTCTTCATTTAAAATTAAAATCAAAGATCGGTAGCCAAATCGTAATCAATCCACCCAATTGATTATGGTTTCTTTTTCTTTTCCCGACTTTGGTCGGGTGGCGACTCCGAAAAATTTATTTTTAATAAAAAGCCGGAATTTCTCAATTTCTTTAGTCAAGGATTAATATTAAATGGGTTAGGGTTTAGTATTAATCGAGAAATGAGAAATTAATTTTAAATAATTAGAAAACTGGAAAATCAGACTCGACATAGAGTTAAAACACCTATTACGGAGAAAGTGACGACATAAGAAGTGGTGGACAAAGGTGGAATTAAAATTTAGGAGAAAGAATACCTTATAAGTCTTGTAATAGTATCTTTATAGGGTTATGATATAATTGTGAGAATAGATTAGCTATCTAAGTATAAAGTGAATGTGGAATGAAGTAGTAAAACTATTATTTTAAATGATGGAAAACTAGTGTTTCAAGGGAAAGTAGGTAGAGGTAAATTGAAGTGAGCCATTATTGAGATATGTAATGAAATGAATGGAACAAAGATAGAAGAAGATGATTGGAAGTTTTGTTAGGTATTTGCTATCAAAGTGAAGAAAGAGGTACCCAAAGTAGTGGATATACTGGTAGTTTGTGAGTTTTCGGATGGGTTTGCAAAGGATCTACCTAGTTTAGCTTTGCATTGAGAGTTAAACTTCACCATTAAGTTAGTCCTTAGAACTAAGCCTATTTCTAAAGCTTCATATCAGATGTTACCCATAGAACTTCAAAAGTTAAAGAAGTAACTTCAAGAGTTATTAGATAAATAATTTATTCGTCCATGTGTTTCATAATGGGGAGCACCTGTATTATTTAGGAAGAAGAAATATGGTATTATGAGATTATGTATGGATTATCAGAAAATAAATAAGATTACTATAAAGAATAAGTATCTGCTACTACGTATTGATGATTTGTTTAATCAGTTATGAGGTGCAACCATGTTTTCTAGAATGGATTTAAAATCAATGTATCATCAATTGCGAGTTAAGCCGAAGGATGTATCTAAAACTGCTTTTAGGACTTGATATGGTCATTATGAATTTTTAGTGATGCCTTTCGGTTTAATGAATGCCCTGGCTGTATTCATAGATTTAAATGAATCGTATATATCAACGATATTTGGATAAATTTGTTGTGGTTAAGAGAAAATAAGTTATATGCTAAGTTGAGTAAATGTGATTTTTGGTTAGATAAGATTTCTTTTTTAGGTCACATCATATCTTTTAAAGTAATTTTTATGGACCCTGAAAAGGTAAAAGCAATAATGGAATGGAAGTAGCCAATCACTGTTTCGGAAGTAAGAAGTTTTGTAGGTATGGTTTGATATTATCAACAATTCATAAAAGATTTCTCTAAGATTGCAAGAAAGTTGACTCGATTGACTTAGAAGGATATCAAATTCAAGTAGAGTAAGGAATGTGAGCAGAATTTTCAAGAATTGAAGAAGCAACTTATTACAACACCTATATTAATACTACCTGATCTTGATAAGTTGTATAGTATATATAATAATGCTTCTTGGAATGGATTGGGTTGTGTAGCAATGTAAGATGGAAAAGTTGTTGCATATGCATCGAGACAATTGAAGCCACATGAAAGAAGTTATCCAACTTACGATTTAGAATTAGTAGTTATCTAAAAATTTTGAGACATAATTTATATGGACAATGATATGAAATATATACTAATCACAAGAGTTTAAAGTATTTCTTCACACAAAAGGAGTTGAATTTAAGACAAAGGTGATGGTTGGAGTTAATTAAAGATTATGATCTGAATATAAATTGTCATCCTGGAAAGGTTGATTTATAGCTGATGCTTTGAGTTTAATGAACTATGAATAGGTTGCATTATTGCTAATTTCCCAACATGAGTTAGTGCGGGAATTTGAAAAGTTAGAAATTGGGTTGGATTAGTATGATTCTAATAGTCAAGTAATGAATTTGGTGATGCAACCTACCTTATTGGAGAGAATTAAGCAACAATAAGAAGAGGATAAGGACATGAAAGAAAATCTATACAAAAGGGATGATTCTGATTTCAAGATGGATGAAAGAGTTATATTAAGATTTAGAGGAAAGATATGTGTGCCACAAGACCCTGACATAAGGAAGGAAATTTTAGATGAAGCATATATAACGGGTTATACAGTACACCTAGGAGGAAACAAAATATACCATGATTTAAAATCAATGTTTTGGTGGAATGGAAAGAAAAAGGATGTTACATAGTACGCAGTATAATGTATTATGTATTAACAAGTTCAAGCAGAACATCTAATATCGAATGGTTCGTGGTAACCTTTATAAATACCAAAATGGAAATGGGATCATATAATAATGGATTTCATGGTGGCACTTCCTTAGACTCAAGTGGGCTATGATTTGATCTAGGTGATTTTGGATAGACTAATAAAGAGTGCATATTTCATATCTATCGAACAGGAGATTTAATGGAAAAAGATGGCTAGACTATATATTAGAGAGATGGTAAGATTACATGGTGTGCTTGAAAGCATCGTTTTTGATCGGGATAGTTGATTTGTTATCCAAATTTTAGGAAAATTTACATAAAGCTATGGGTACAAAATTATAATTTGGTACACTTTATCATCCTAAGATAGATGGACAATCTTAATGAACAATTCAGACTTTAGAAGATATGTTATGTGCTTATGTATTGGATTTTGGTGGTGATTAGGATAAATATTTGTCATTAATAAAGTTTGCCTATAATAATAGTTACTAGGTGACTATACAATTGTCACCTTATGAAGCATTATATGGAAGAAAGTGTAGATCACGATTGTATTGGGACTACAAAGAGTATGCAATGATTGGACCCGGCATAATAATCAAATGAATGAAAAAGTTAAGATTATATGACAATGAACAAATGAAACTCAAGATCGTTATAAGAGTTAGGTAAATTTGAAAAGAAGGCCATTAGAGTTTGAGGTTGGAGATTATGTTTATGTTAAAATATGTCCATTTAAGGGACTTAGATGATTTAGCTCAAAATGAAAGTTGAGTCCATGGTATATTAGTCCATTTGAGGTACTAGAGAAGGTAGGTAATGTATCTTATAGAATATCCTTACCCCAAGTTTATCAAGCTATCATGATGTATTTCATGTCTCGATATTAATGAAGTTTGTTAAAAATCCAAATGCAATTGTAGATATAAAGCTAGTAGAATTGAAGAGGAACTTCAAAGTTCTAAAGTAACCTTTAAAGATACTATATAATCGAGTTCAAAAGTTAAGGAATTAATATGCGGAATATGTAAAGGTCCAATGGGGTGAAGGTTTAAATTTGGAAGCCACTTAGAAAGTAAAAGTAGAGATGATGAAATAGTATCCGTAGCTCTTCTAATTTTCAAGTTAGTAAAAGAATGTAAGCCATAATTTTGGTTAATTGAGCAAGAAGTTAATAAACAAAAGTTTAAGGAAAAAATTTTTTTGAAGAAGGATGGAAATATAAGCCCTGTAATCAAATGTTTCAGATTTTGTGCATAAAATTTAAGGCAATCGTGTAAGTTGTTCAATCAATCACAAATTTTACTATGGAGTTAGGAATATTAGTAACAGCAATACCATGAGTTTGGATATAGAAAAATAAATAATTAAATATTATAATATCAAGTTATATGTATATTATTCATTATTTATCGAAAATACATAAAACGAGTTCTGATAATTAATGAATTGAATGGAGATAAATTATATGCATAGTGAAAATCATAAAATAACATAAATAATATTTAGGCTATTTATTTGTATTATATATGTATTTACGTATAGGTAAAAATACTTCAAATTGCTTAAAATACCTAATATATGTTAAAATAATACTAAAACAATTAAAGAAAATTAGGAAAAATATGAGAAAAGAGTAGCATTGTTTGGATTTAGGGCATGGAAAGCTGGGAGTTAAGAATGGAAATTAATAAATAGGAATGAGATACTTAAAAGAGGCAAAAAAAAAAAAAAAAGGAAATGGACACTTGGCAAAAAGGAAAATTGCAACAAATGTCAGTTTCTTCTTGTAAAGTCTCCAAAATTCATTCATTCAAATTTAGATAAACTGTGATATATATATATATATATATATA
>JAMXBB010000008.1:82598829-82613249 GCA_024138015.1 Lumnitzera littorea | reverse complement strand
CTCTCAACCACCAACTAAATGAAGTTTGAATATCCATAATTTTATATTTATTGCAATTTTCATTGTTCTAGCCATCAATCTTAGTAATCCTTACTCTTGCATGTAATAGCATACATTGTTGTCGTGTAGATAACCCTTTACAAATTTGATTTTGTTTCAAATTTCCAAACGTATCATATATTATTGTTATTCACACATTATATAGGATATATATATATATATATAGGTATGTATATGGCTTGACATACATGTATTTGATGATGGTTTTTTGTAGAGCTTCTAATACAACCTTAAGAGTTCATGAACCTTTACTATAAGTTCATAAACCTTTACTATGAGTTCATCTCCTAAGTTTATAAGAAATGGCTATCTAATACTTAGGGTATGTGTGTAGTGTTGTTTGTGTTGTGTGAATGTTTTATATTGTGTCTTAATGTGTCATGTTGTACTGTATTGTGTTGTATTGTACTGTGTTGTGTTGTGTAGTTAGAATGTGATATGTATTTTGTTGTTAATGTGTGTTAACAAGTCTTAAATGAGGGATAAAAGTATAATTGTAAATATAAGCAGTAGTATAAATAATATAGGAGCCTAATAAGAGTTAGTTAGAGAATTTAGTTACTTTTGGGTAGGAAACATAAAGGTAAAAAACTAGCTTACTGTGGAATTTTCTTCTAATTTAGAATTGTGAAGAACCCTAGTGGGATCTTACTTCACAAGATTGGTACTTTGATATGAGTAAATATTTCTATCCATTTTTTCTACAGGATTTAAACCCTAGTTATATCAATTTAGCATTGTCTGTGTAAAATTCAATTGTAACGAAAGAGAAATGATTACAATGGAATCTTGGATGGAACATTTGGAATAAAATATTAGAGCATCAATGTAGAAATTTCTAAGATTAATGAAGATTCAGAAGGAAATTTTACTGAATTATAATACCAAATTACATAAGTAGAAAGAAATGGCATGACTAATACATTAGGCTTGAAGGTTTAAATTACTAACTTTAAGGCTTTTATCGCTTCCGTGCAAGCATCTTTGCAAAATTTATAGAAAAATTCATAGGGTAATGAGATTCGAAGGAGAAAGTTTTATTAGCCTTATAGCTAATTCTATTTGGAGATTTAAATGCTATTAAGTATCGAAACCTCAGGGAAAAGTACAGAAGAGAAGTGTTTGAGCTTTGCTAATCCTAAAGTGTATAAAGATATATCGAAAACTTAAGGTGGAACAATTATAATAAATGAAATTTGAGAATAATTTGAAAGGATATTTTCTAAAGATTGATGTTGTTCTTACATTGTATAATAACTTGACCTTATATTCAAAACTAGTATAGAAATTAATTGTCATTGCATTTGAATGTTATGTCATGTTAATATCAACTATTATTTGCATAAAACATTATATCACTACATAGTACTTTTTCTTAATTTTTTAAGTTGCTATTAACATAATCTTCCTTAATTCTAATCTACTTTTTTTTTTTTTTTGCCATTCTTGTTTTTATTCTTCGTTAGTAGATTCTATATAAGTTAGAGAAGCAATGGCTTTCCCGATGACACCAATTTACATATTTCTTTTATGTCTTTTGCTTCAAGTGCAAGCCTTAGAGCTAAATAGGTTTGAACAATTACCATGAACTTAATTTTAAGTTTTGTTTTTGTTTTAGCTTTTAAGAATCTTTCGCTAATGGAAGTGAATTTTGGTGTGTGTAGACTTACATAGTATATTTGGGTTCACATGCACATGGCAATGATGCACATAGCCACTTTTTTGGATAGATAGCTTTTATTGAATATAATATATATATATAGCAACTGATGTTTTAAAGTTTTTATGTAGTCATGAGAATGTTGAAGAAGCACTTGTCTTCTCATATCAAAGGCATATAAATGCTTTTGTAGCCAAACTAGAAGACCAAGATACCATGAGCATTTCAAGTATAATACAATTGTTGCCTTCTATTTTATTATCTTTTGTTATATATTTGCAAATTAGTGTAGCTAGATATGAATAACACTATTGACAAACATTCACTGTAGATCATCTAGGAGTGATTTCGATTTTCTTGAACCAAGAAAGAATGGTACATACAACATTCTTGGGATTTTATGATGCTGTAAAAGGATGGTTCGATCCAACTAAAGTCATTGTGGCGAAAGGTAGATTCAATGAAGATGTGATCATAGAAAATATTGATACGAGTAGTTTCTTATTTCTCTCTCTTGCTTCATTTATTGCTAGAAAACTTTTTTTTTCATTTTTAAGGGAAAATTTTGTTTCTAATTCATTAAAGCAATGGAAAATTAATACATTTGTTGTATGTAAATGAACTTTCCTTTGTTGAATAAGCAGATTAGATGTATCTAAGATAGGATCTAATAGTGATGTAGGTAGTTATATGCTTGCATATCTACTATTCATGCCTTTTTGTGTTGTAATTTGTGCATAATTGTGAAGACACTTTTGATGTATTTATGAATATTATTTATAAAAGACATGTATTTATTGTATTTATATACTTTTCTGTTAGTATATATTTTACAATAAAGTCCTATGGATAGTTAGAATATATATGAAATTATCATAAAGATATATTATCTGTGAGATTGCATGACATTTTATTATCTAAAAGTTGTCTTTGGTCAGATAAATATCTAAAGGAGACATAGATATTTAGACCAATACGCTTTATAATTAAGGTTTTTCATGTGAATGAGGGAAAGATTTCCAAGTTATACAAGTGGATGCCTAAAGTTAAATGAGTACACTAAACACGACCAGCTAATGGAGAACACTACATGTTTAATGTCATTGATCCTTCCTTTGTATGAATGTGTGTAAATGATCCTTAGACTTGAGACATTCATGTATCTTATATGTGGAATGTTGTGTTTTGATGCCATTAAATGTGGTCTTTATTTAGATTATAAATAATACAGTTATTGGTTATGACATGAAATATAAAGAGGATGGTGATGAATCAATATAGAATTCATTACTCTCTTAGATTAGGGAGTTATTATCTAGGGCAGCTTGGTTAAGATAATAGTAATTATAAGCCATAACAAGTATTAATGAGTCTATTTTATCTTAAAAACCAAGTAAAATAATTAAACATTGATGACATGATATACAATGGTTTAATCAGGATATTAGTTGATGAAGAGATTTAATTATGTAATAATCGGTTCATAATGGTTTCTCGTTTAGACATTTTCTATCATGTTAGATGACCAATAATTATTGCTAGATTGTTACGTTGGTTTGTGTTTAAATAGATATTACCTTCGTGTATAGAAACTTAGAGGGTTGCATACTATAGCACGATTAACGGAAACAAAGTTTTTTATAAAAAATTTTAATGGATATTAAAATTTGTTAATATTTATTTCAGAACTAGAATAAATTGAAGCAATATATTTTACCATATAGAATATATTTGAGGCTAAGTAACTTTTAAAAATTATGTATTTTATTATTGCCTTTTCCTATAAATGTAGATGGAATTTATCAATTCCATATTCAATTACTATTGAAAAGTTTATGGCAGATCAATTGCAAATGAAAAATTGTCTGTCATTTATTTCATGTTTAATTGTTATGCAATTGAAAGGTCGTGGCGATTGAAAAATTCATGGAATAAAAAGTCTCTTTTGTTAATTTTAGTTAATGTTTGAAAAAGAGAAAAAGGCAAAAAAAGAGTTCTATGATTTTTTATTTAAAGAGACAATTAACGAAAATGCAAAAGAGATGATATAACATTTTGCTTCCTATTTTTTCTAATTCTAATTTGAGTTATATAGCAATATAAAGGATTAAAATTTATTTTCATTAACATGTGTGTGAATACCGCTAGAGGGATTAAGTTTGGAGTTTTTATGGTAAACACATTTTGAAAATAATAAATCAGATTTAAATCGTAATAGAACTCCATCCCCAAGAAAAGATGGTACTTCTTATTATAATATTTTATTTACATATATTTTTATTCAATATTACATATGGATCATAGGATATGTTTTTTCTTTTTTCTTTTTTTTTTTTTTTTGCTGCACTCTTTCTGATCTATAAAACCTAATATTTTTCTTCCCATCAAAAATCAATTTTGGAGAATAGATTATTATAGCCTCTTAGCTATGCTATTGATTCCTCTATCTTTAGGACCTTACTATAATGATGTTAGTAAAATATATAAAAGTTATTCAGTAGCATCATTTTTATTTATTTACTAGTATAATAACTAAAGAAGGTTGTTCTTCTTATGGTTATTGCTTTGCTACAGGTGTTTAGCCAGAGTCAATGAGCTTCAACGATGAAGGGTATGGCCCTATTCCCTCTATACGGAAAGGCACTTATTATAATGACTCCAATACGGCATTTCCTTGCAACAGGTTAGCTATATAGTTAAATCTTTCCTTCATTATGAAGAGATTTCAGCATTTAAAATCATAAGTTATTGTGTTTTTGATCAAATGACGTGCTTTTCTAGAATTTATAGCAATATGACCCCATTAAATGTCAGCCATCGTTATTCTCAACTCTTAGAAATGTGAAATCTCTTGTTGAGGATAAAAGTCATGCCTTATTTTTATTTTTCCTCATATCAGATAATTTTCCTCCAACCAAGCTGTTGTTGTACAGCGGATTCTTTACTAATAGTGTTATTTCTATCACTACAAGAGTTTTGGTTATGAGTAACGTTTAATAAACATCGCACATCAAAGGAAAAACGTAGCTAATAATGTTTAAAGGTGTCACCAAAGGCCCGTCGCTGATCAATTATACTGCATTAAAAAAATAAACGTCGTTAAAAAGGGGAAATGTAGCTAAACATTTAATAATCAACGAAGTTTACATGTCACCATATGTATTTATTAGCAATGTTTAAGTATTGCCAATATGTATTTAGTAATACGGTCCGGGGCCAAGGATAGACAAGGTTGGCCATTGGGGTGGGTCCGATCCTACTGAAGGAATGAAAAGTAAATGGGAGTCGATGGTTTAGCAATCCCGTGCACTAATTCTACAGAAATGACACATCATAGAACTATACATAGACCTAAGACTCGCCGGATGTGATGTACCGGTCCAAGTAATAGGGTTGTTTGTCACAATCCTTACTAAAGGGATTGATAAGAGCTAGTAAGGGAGAGAGAGTTTTCTGAGAGAAAAGACTCAAAAGGGGTTTTTCATTAATTTTTTGTCTCTCTCTGCATTGTTACAAAAGTTGCTATTTATAGCACGTCCTAAACTTTAGTGGCAAAATTGTAAAGAATATATAAGGCCTTAAACCTTAAAAAATTGGGCCTATAAATAAAATAAAGACAAACATATACAAAAATATAAAACTGCACATTTTACAAGGAGAAGTTGGCATATGGTCATTCAGCATGCCTTGGGGGTAGTCTCGTAGTGCTTAGCCGAGACACTAGAGAGATCGGTCTATAATTGCCGAGTTTTGAAGTCAATTGGCAATAGTTTCTCTAGGGTGTGCCTAGTGGATTCAACACTTGGTAAAAGTGATCTCTCGACCACTAAGTTGACAACAGACTTTAGCTGAGTGAGTCTAACTCTTGGAAACACGATACTTCGGCCTATTGGTAAGCATGATGCTGAATAAGTGATTGGTTAGGCATAGGTAATGATAAGTTGTTGTCTCGGCATTATGCTTCTCAGTACTCTACCTGCAATAAAGTGTTATTTAGTTCAGCAAATAGAATGAGTCGATAAGTAGATGATCTTGGATTTGGTAGTCGGGTTGGGTTAGTACCCCGAAGCCTATCATTTCCTTTCCCTTAGAGAAGTTTCCACTAAAAACTTGGTAATTGGTGGCTTTAAATCCCATTAAGATCAAATACCAATCAACAAAATTTAAATTGAAACATAGCACAATGCAGTTCTTGCGACAAGGGCATCACCAGCAGATGCTCCCTCCACTCGTCATGGGCTCTATCAATCACACCTTTTGTCTCGGATCTTTCCTTTTGCTTATCATGGATCTAATCAACTATGCCTTAGTAGTCCCAGCAATTATCAAGTACGGAAAGTAATACGATCTCTGGGGCATACAAAAGATTATGGGTGAGTAGGTTCAGTACCAATAGGAAGTAAGATGGCTTGTCAGTCATAAGTACTTCCAACTCTTCAAGCTCAGCTAGCTCGGATCTTACACTCTCCTCATTCGTTGAAATTAGTATACCCTTTGCTTCCTCACAAATCAATTCTTCTTCTTCCTTCTAACTGTGGTCATGATCATTAGTTTGGCTGGTTGATAGTGGGGGCACATTGGGAATGTGAGGGTTTAACTCCAACTCAGCTTGGCCCTCTTCTTCTTTATGACTTGCTTCTCTAGCAACCTCCACCTCCTTAGCTCCTCCTTTAATACTCTCTAATTCGGTATTCCTCCATTGTCTTATTTCATCTTGGAACACTTCAAGCCGTCTTTCAATCTCCTTCAGTTGATTTTGCACTTCCGAGAGATTAGCTTCATAGGTAGGTTTTCTCTCATACAATCTATCGTGGTGATCTCAGGATACAAATTTTCTTCACATCAAATGTTTTATCTTGTCCCATGTAATGATCTCATTGTTTCCCCTATCAATTCTTTAATTTACCATTCTCTTCCACCAAGTAGCTGTAAAGCCAATAATCGAATTCTTTATAGCATAGGCTCTCTTATGCTCGAGGTAAGAATAATCTTCGAAAACTTGATCGACTTGAAATTCCCAACTCAAATATTCACCTGGAGTACCAAACCCATCAAACTCTAGAATTTTTGATATTACGTCTTCATGATAATATTCATAGCCATATTTAGCTTCATATGCCATGTTGATGATATTCAATTTCAATAGCGTAGTACTTAAGCTTATATGTGAGAGAATTGTTCGGCAGCACTAAAGAAACACGGCATAAACAATCAATTATGCAACTCAGCAATTCTTTTCCTTTTGGAGTTCAGCAAGTTATTTGTCAGCTTGGATAAATTCTATGATCATAGTTCGATAGCCTTCAAATAGTACAGCTTGGCCACTTACGCACTAGGAGCTCAGACAACTCTAATGCTTGTTTAGAGTATAATGACTTGGTACTTAGGAAACAATAGCTCAGAGTAGTATAGTAGTTTAGCACTTGGCCACAATGGCATGGCTAGCACAGTAGTAACACATCACAACAACTTATTATAGTAGCAAGCTTTGACACATATAACAGTACTTTCTCGGCTACTATCGTAATACCAAAAGCAGGATAACACATTGAACAACTTGAAGAAGTGATATCTTGGCAAACAATCCAGATTGGAATTCCTAACCTTTTCTTTGATATATATATTCAATATGGGACTTATGATGTAAAGGAATTGCAATCCAAATTTTTACTAACCCACCCGAAGGAAGTTTAATTGAAACCAAACTTATATCCAGTAAAAAAATCGTCGATATCCTAAACAAACCCAATAAGCAAGCACTTCCTTAAACACAAAATAGAATAGATACAATGACTAAAACTTTTGGCCCTATCTGGAACCTCGAGCTTTAATACCAAGATGATGCAGTCCTGGGCCAAGGATAGATAAGGTCGTCTATAGGGGTGAGTCCGATCCTACCAAAGGAACGAAAAGTAAATGGGAGTTGATAGTTTAGCAATCCCGTGCACTAACTTTACAAATATAACACACTGTAGAACCATACATGGACCTAAGACTCACCAGATATGATACACTGGTCTGAGTAATAGGGTTACCCGCCATAATCCTTATTGAAGAGATTGATAAGAGCTGGTAAGGGAGAGAGAACTTTCTGAGAAAAAAGACTTAAAAGGGGTTTTTCATTAATTTTCTGTCTCTCTCTGCATTGTTACAAAAGATGCTATTTATAGTATGTCCTAAACCCTAGTAGCAAAACTGTAAATAATATATAAAGCCTTAAACCTTAAAGAATTAGGCCCATAAATAAAATAAAGACAAACATATACAAAAATATAAAACTATGCATTTCATAGGGAGAAGTTGGCATGTGGTCATTTGGCATGCTTTGGGCATAGTCTCATAGTGCTTGGCCGAGACACCAAAGAAGTTGGCCCATAATTGTTGAGTTTTGAAGTCAGTTGGCAATAGTTTCTCCAAGGGTGTGCCGAGTGGATCTAACACTTGGTAAAAGTGATCTCTCGACTATTAAGTCGACGATAGACTTTAGCTGAGTGAGTCTAACTCTCAAAAACATGATACCTTAGCTTATCGGCAAGCATGATACTGAGTAAGTGATTGGTTAGGCATAGGTGAGAATCGGTTGTTATCTCGACATTATGCTTCTTGGCACTCTATCTGTAATAAAGTGTTATTTGGCTCAGTAGATAGAATGAGTCGGCAAGTATATGATCTTAGCTTTGGTAGTCGGGTTGGGTTGGTACTCCGAAGCCTATCATTTAGTATGTCAGATGGCCATTATAAACGTAGCGAAAAAGAGACCATTAGCGATGTTTAAACGTAGTTATTTTTTAAATTAAGTGACATTTAAACATAATTGAAGAACTTCTCGTTAGTGAAAATTTTGAAGAAATAATACATTAGCTACATTTAAACGTGGTTATATTACGATAATTGGCAACGTTTAAAACATGGTTATTTCTGAAATTAAGCTACGTTTAAACATAGTTAAAGAATTTTCCGCTAATGAAAATTTTGTAAAAGTAATACATTAGCTACGTTTGAATGTGGTTATATTATGATAATTGGCAACATTTAAACATGGTTATTAATCACTATGGCTACTTTTGAACATGATAATTTTCATCATTAGGCGATATTTAAACATGGTTATTTTTATCATTGGGCAACATCTAAATGTGATTTTTTTTATCCTTGGATGACATTTAAACATAGTTATTCATTTTTTTCACTAATTAAAATACTAAAAAATGTAGTTACATTTAAACATCGCTAATGAAGATGACTACATAAGTGCCTTATTTTAATGTCACTATTTGATTTATTACCTGTAAACATGGCAGTTATGATACCGTATGATTCTTATATATACTGATATATTTACATTATAAAAATGAAAACGCTTTCTTTTAAAGCGCTCATATTAATATTATAAAAGACAAAGTGCTTTCTTTTAAAGCACTCATATTAATCAATGTACATATACTAAAACTTACACATAATCAAATATAAAACAATAAATAGATATATTCTTCATAAGTAATATTAAAGCTAATATGTATTTCAATACATTTAACAAAACAAAACTTAAAATATATAAAGGAATTCCAATTCTTTATACATTTGATCTTAAATATGTATAGCCACAACAAGTCTTAAACATGAAATCTAGCTACCTAAAAACTTACCTATATATTTCATTAATAATCCTCCTCGAAGTTTCCATTGTCATTATTATTTGATGGAGGAACATCATTCTCTTTAGATCCTACATTACAATAAGAGAAAACTATTGAAAAAAAAAAAAATTAAAGAGAGAGTGAAAGCTAATAAAGGTTTTTGACAATTTACCTTCATTGTTAGGTATATTCCTGCCAAGTTGTATAATTGCCTGAGTAAGCATAGATAGCTGCAAAGTATTTATATCAGGTCAAATTTCATATTGACAATAGTATAGTAGTAAGCTTAGAAGCTAATGTAGGCCCTGATTCTAAAACACGAAAAACAATCACTATTTTGAATCTTGGTTGTTGATTATGTAAGGTAATATTTGATTTATGCTAATAATAAAAATCAACTTGGAGAAAGGAATAGATATCCTTACAAGTAAGAATCTACTCATAAAGACTCAATGATCTCCAAAGTCTAGATACCCATTCTAATAAAGTAGAAATGCTTATTAAAAATAATCTATTATACCTAACTGATTATAAGTTTCAAAAATAATAAATCGTTTTATATTCCACACAATAAGTAAACCTTAAAACATGAAATAACAATTGGGTCTTCAAATAAAGTAAGATATTAACATGGACTTTTTAGGTTTCATCTTATACTATAAACCATTTCAAGTCTTTTTTTATCCTAACAATATGTTAAAACTATTAAGTGCATAACAATAATTGTAGAGAAATCAATTACAATTCCACACAATCACCTTGGATAGTCACGCGCTGGTATATTTCCTAAACAAAAGACTTGTCAAGCTAAGTGCACCAACTACAGCGTAATTCTTTGTTTCACTAACTATAAAAACTTCTTTTACCTAACAATTCTCATAACTAATTATGTATTTTTTGATAAAGATAGCCAACTAATTTCATCTTGCAAACTCAATAGATAGATATCCAACGTTTCATCAACTACAAAAAAACCAAAATACCATAAGAGAAACCAAAGAACATAAGAGTGAATCTAAACAATCTGCTTGGCTTAGATAATAGGCATCACCAAAAGTGAAAGCCTTAGAAGTTTAATTATTAATGGAGTTTAGTTTAGAATTAGACTTCATGAAAAAATTAAATTAGATAACATGATGATTAAAGGAAGTAATAGAAAAAGATATAACTCAAACTTGAAACTCTTATTTCTCGGAATTCTAATGATAAGAAAATGAAGGGAATAAAAATGTAAATATTTTTTAAATGTATAATTTCAAATGATAGAAATAATTTCATTTTACTCCTAAGCTTATTTAGTAATGGTAAGAACATTATGTGAAAAGAATATACATCTACTATCATCCCGGTTTATATATTCTCTTATTGAAGAGATTACTAAGCATAGAATTTACTTCTACCATCAATATATTCAAAATACCTTAGTGCAAGTATAATGTAACACTCTATCTCATAGAAACCAAAATTGTGATTAATAGTAGAAGAGTTGCAGCAATTGCCAAGCATTGAAACCAAAATATACTTACTCGTTTGTCTTGGCTATCAAACCTTTGTTGTAGTTGTCTATGCTATTCTCGTTCTTCTTCAAGCTATATTAGTGACACTTGCAACCGTTCTTACATCTCTTGATCATAATGTTATCTTCTTGAAGATTTCCCAATCGCCAATAGTCCATATCCCATGTTAGGATGGTAGTTAGTCTTCGATTGGGTACCCAAAAATTTATCCACAATGTCTTGTGCAGTTATTGGTTTTTCAGAGTTTAGAGATTCTTTGTAAATCTTGACCATCTTCTCCTAATTTACAACAAAATGTAAAAAAGGACTTTATATTATTACACATTAATCAAGCAATATGTTCTAGTAGATATTTAATACGTATTTTAGTGTTATTTCATTAGTTAACTGAAAAAAGACTTGATACCTATTGAATGTACTAACATTGAAATTTTTGCATGCTTAATGATTGTAGAAACAAACAACCATATTACAAAATTGTCATGTAACATATTCAATTCTCCACTATTCATTAACTTACCTAATCTTTAGTAGCTTGCTGAGAAATCTATCTACTACTACTATCAGGCTTTGGATCACAGTATTTGGTATGCTTAAAAAACTTTATTGCATCAGGTAATCTAATCAAACATGTAATATAAAGTTAAGGACTAAATCAATTTAGTAGTGTATACATAAATTATTTGAGATACTTATATAATCATTTCTTCTGCTCTCAAACGATCTAGATTCAAACTTATGTAAATATTTCACTTAACTATATGTAGCCTTCCCATTCATTGACTTAGTTTTCTATTTGTTAAAACAACAAGAAGTTGATGTGATTATTTACTAAAAAAACTTAAGGAAAAAATGACTCTTATTAGAGTTTACCTGTCTTGATGAATCTTTAGAATCTAAAATCTCTCTTTCTTTTATAATCTCTCTATTGCATTTTTTCAAAATTCATCATTTAGACCCTTAGGTTGAGCTGCATCACCAACTTTCATCCACTTAGTTTTAGTTTTGCAGTGATAGTTTCTATAGATGAGTCTTATCCATCGATTAGCAGTACAGAACTTTTGAGGATCCTTTATGACATCATCAATATTCAGACGGTTTTGTACATAAATGGAAAGGAGAGAAGAAAAGAGGATAATACACAAGTTATTAATGATTAACAAATGATCCACTAACTAAGAAGTAAAAACATGTTCAAATTAAACATCAGAGTAATCTAGTACAAAAAGTTAAAAACTACTTAACACTTTATAATAGACATTAGCACTAAAAGTAAAAGTTTATATGAATATTAAAAAGTGTTACCAAGTATTGGCATTAGAAGAAATATTAAAAAGAACATAGAAACATTAAAGTTACACCCATGACACATTATAGTGGACATTAGAAGCCCTTTAACAAATTATAACGGGTACTACATAACACGTATGTATTACATAATAAATTAAAGGAAGACCTTAAGAAACAATTTATCAAAGCAAGTTTTTAATTTAAAAGAAAATGCATGAGTCAATTATTCATAAGTTTTTGCTCACATAATATACATACATACATACATACATATATATATATATAAGTTTTTACTAATATAGCTGGTCATAACCATTAATAAAATCTTTACTTAGCATCAAATTAATATTCATAATGTAAAATAAATTGCAATAAACTTGCTACATGGATATAACTCTTATTTGCATTCTTTCTCATGTGCATTGTTTTTCTAAGAGATCAAAGTTCCTCCAATCGCTAATACAAAGGGGCAACAAATCTTGACATGCTAATCTTATTTTGAATGTTATCGTAGATGATTATGTAGATGATAATGGGTAACCTCCATTTGCAATAAACTCAACAAGCATTTTACCCTTGCTTCTCTTATTTTATCTCTCTAATACAAGTCCTTGATACGCACTTTTCTTGCCAGTAGATGCCACTGAGCTACCTAATACTGCAAATATTGGCAAAAATATTTGTTAAGAACGAGTTGAAAAATTTGATTATTTTTGTGCATTCACTTGCATAGATTACCTAAAGATCAAGAAGGATGAGAAGGAGTGCTATTGCCCTGTCTAGACGTATCAATTGTATCATTGTTTGAGGCATGATTGTGTGTAGGTACATTTTGTGCAACTTCATCTTATGTAGAGGCATTGCATTCACCATGTTGATTTGTGCAGGCATTCGCTGTTGCATTATTATGCACCTTTTGGTCATTATGGTCAGTATCGGGCTCATCATGAATAAAGAGTTGGGTGTTTAGTCTTCTCCTTCCACCCCTTTTACCCCTTCTTCTTTATATATTTTGTTGTCCCCCTACCATTAGATTTCTACAAGGAAAAAAAAGAAAAAAACTATCATTTATAATTGTCAACGTTGATAAAGTTAAAATGATGGTCAAAATTGAGGCAATCATGAATGACAATTAGTAAAGACACGAGTTAGAGGATTGTCAACAACTAAAAAGATATACTCTTTAGTTGATTCTATTTACATTAAATTTCTAACCATAAATGCAAATGACTAAAAAAGATACTCCTCCATTATTTATTTTTTCAATTGCCATAATAGAACAATACCTAATTCTTTATTTGTTAGACCTACATGTTATTTGAAGTAGTAGTCAATTAATTTTCATAGACAAATCATGTACATAAATGCCATAATCTAAGGATAATAAAATAAACATCAAAACAAATGATTAGAAATACAAATACTGCAAAGGTAAACATTAATACTTTGCATATAAAACATTAATAAATAAATAATCATATAATCATCATCAGTGTTATCATAGTTAATAAGTGTATCATCAAGCACCTCATCGTCGTCTTCATTTTCATTAAATTCAACATTAAGATCATGTTGTACTCAATTGGATGCTTGGATTATCCTTTGTACTAATTCTCCAGCAATAGTATCAGGGCGTACATCATTTCTTAAGTACACATTTACATCAAAATCTGTTATTGGTGATCCTTTATTTCTTCTTCCATCAGCTGGTGTACCTAAGAGCTCAGTTATTATTAGGACTTACCAAGATGGAATTGAACTGAATGGGTTATTTGAGATATCGAAGAAAATTAAAGTGAAAAGGTCCACAGTCAAACAAGTATAGCTGACGTGAATTCGCTTAGAGGATATGACTCACCAACGAACACAACACAACTTGACACCACACTTGATATGATGTACAAGTTGATGTTAATGTCCACTCGTTACTAATTTTGAGCTACTCGACAAAATTAAATAAGAGTGTAGGAAATATAGACTTAGAGAGGATTGTCTCACAAGAACAGAATATTTAGTATAAAAATGTTGGTCATATTTGCGGCTTATAAGAGAAAAGGATTATTTATAATAAGTCTTTAGGGCAGCATTACAAATAATGAAAAGATAAGAAAGTATATACAAAAAGGGAATTCCTAGTACATACTGATAACTCTAATTTTAAACATATTTTATATGGTGATTTTATAGCATTTCCCTTACATTTTTTGTTTTCTTTAAAGAAATTGATACTTAATTGAGTAAAATGTTGATTTCAGG